>BSBK01011079.1:0-120161 GCA_027943335.1 Chamaecyparis obtusa | reverse complement strand
ATTATATATATATATATATACATATATATATATATATACATATATATATACATACATATATATATACATATATATATATATACATATGTATATATATATACATATATATACATATGTATATATATATATATGTATATATATATGTATGTATATATATATGTATGTATATATATATATATGTATATATATATATATATATGTGTATATACATATATATACATATATATACATATATATACATATGTATATATATATGTATATATATATATATATGTATATATATATATGTGTATATATATATGTATATATATATATGTGTATATATGTATATATATATGTATATATATGTATATATATATATATATATATGTATATGTATATATATATATATATATGTATATACATATATATACATATATATACATATATATACATATGTATATATATATATATATATAATGTGGGGGCGGGACAACCTCCGCTCCCCACAACTACACGACAAAGTACTATCATCGGTAGTACTTCTGCCACGATCGACAGGAACCGTTGACAACCCTTAAAAGGGCAAGGGTGGTGGGGCTGAAATCCACCCCCATATAATGTTTAAAAATATATATTAAAAAAAAAAATAAGGTTTATTTTATTAAAAATTTATTTTATATTAAATTTTAATGTATATTAAATTTAGTAATATAAATTTTATTTATATTATTACATTTTATTAATTGAATAGATTATATTGTTAATTAATTATATTATTTATTTTTTAGTAATTAAAATTAATAAATTAATTATATATGTTTTTATAAATTAATTTATAAAGATTCATATTATTAATTTTTTTATTAAAATTTGATTATAAAGTTATTTAGTAATTTTACCCAATAAGTTAATTTGCATTAAGAGTATTACAAATTAATTTATAAAAGTTAAATTGATATTCTATTTTACACAGTTAACCAGATGATGTTAGTAACTAGGTCGGTCATGACTTAAGATTATCTAAATTAATAACAATAGTCAATTTGATAAGATATTGAATACACCTCGTTTGTGTATGCTTTATGTCATAGTGATTTATGATTATAAGTTTTGCTTTGTCCATCTTGTTATCATTATTTGTCTGTATGGGTAGAGTGATGCCTTAGGTAGAAATTTGTCTTCTAGACTTGAATTATTTTATGGTTTTTATACTATTGGTTTATATTATGGAATGTTCATAACCTTTATAGTGTCATGATTGGTTCATGTGTCATTTTGAGTGTAACTGGGATTGATGTCATGTTTCTATTAAGTCCTCGATCTTTATGTTATTTAACCGTAGAAAGTGTTGACCATTATTGTTTGGAGTCTTAATTAACTTGGTCACCTTGTTTCTGCTAATATGGTTGTTCTATTATTTGACTGATTGTCTTTGAATTATGTTTTACTCTATGGTTGAAGATTGATGTCATTGTTGACTTGTCTTGATGACTTGACTTATCTTCAATATGGTAACCATGTGGATTGGTGATTGTTATGTCCAGTATGGGATGGATAGTTTGGATCCTTGTATAGGATTAGATATTATTTGTTATGCTTCAACACTTGTCTTTGATGACATTCATAGTTTACTAGTTTATGGGTAATCTTTTATGGTTTTGGTTTTTTCTTTCTTTTTGGTTCTTTTGTTGGGAGCATAAGGGTAGGTTATCTAGGAGCATAGTAGAGAAGTGGCTTACTTTGGAGGTGTCGAAGCCCTAAAGTGGTTGCCTGGGTATCCATTGTAAGTTGACTTAATAAGTGATAACTTAATAAATTTATTGAGACAAAACATTAAAAAGATAATTGTGCCTCGCCCATGCCTTGAGTGCTAGTTCAAGCTAGGATGAGAGTAGGAGAAGATGCTTGCCCGTGTAGAGAGACGTTGAGGTCTGACATAGTTATTTTTCCTTGTCTGTATGAAAGCACTATTGATACTACATAAAGTCATAAGGGTTGGCGTCTAGAGAGACTACCAGATTACCTTAGAGTTGACTTATGTGATGACACTTCCCTATATGTGTCCTAGGTTCCTACATGAGCATTTGGTACACTTGATTTTATTTCAATCATTTATAATTGATAACCTTATGCCTATTTATTACTATTTTATCATGTGTACCATTGCATTAATCTTTCTTGTATGGTTGTTTCCTTGAATGAGACTTGGGGTTATCTCTTCAACACGGTGGGAGTGGACTTCTTGGTTCCATGTGGTCAGGTGGTAGTCATTCTATTGCCATTGAGATCCAACATCTGTGACTTTGTGCTTGGATGATCCTCAATGGTACTTCTATCTTCTTGTTCTTTGCTTGGAGACTTTCTCATGAGTTGTATATCTTATATTCCATTTTATGTATGGTTGGTGACATTGATTTTAGGAAATGTATATGTACTTGTATTGTATTATTGTTATTGTTGTGACATGTGTAGTGGAAGTTATATTATTATGCATGCCTTGTTATATCAATTGTACTCTATGGATCGTATCTTTAGTTATATTGATGAAATGAATGTATCTTACTATTTGGTTGAAATGAATATGTTAGTGTACTTAATGATTTGTGTTCTTTTCATTATGATTAAGTAAAGGATTAGGAATACTTCAATTTGGGGTTTAAAATGAACCTAAGATATATCATGTGATTATGTGTTGGATTGTACTTAGTAGATTAGTTAACTTATATGTAATTCTACATTATGGAGCCCTTGATACTTGTAATCTGTAAAGGAGTTACATTTATGAGTATGTATCATCTTATGTTATGTTTCTTCCGCATTATTATTCATTATTGATTGTAAACTCTTAAGAAAACAAAATTATTCAGTAAACTTAGTAATATGTTTTAGGTTATTTTCTCTTGGGTTCCCTAGCGGGGCATTACATATGATCACAAGTGTTAATGCAATAGCCTGACTTCTAAAAAACTCCAAAAGGAAATCATGAAAGATAAGCCTTGGATGATGGATCTTGTAGTTTACCACAATACTTGATGAAGAAGAAGAAGAAAAATGCTTTGAAGACTTGAAGAATTGGATGCTTGAAGACCTTGAAACTACTCTTGAAACCCAATCATTTGAATTATTGATAACAATGTTAGATCTTGATTATGGTTACAAAAATGAGGAGCGGTAGGGTGTTGATATACTCAATCCATCATTTTGGGGGTTAAAACCCAAGTAGGCCGATCGTAAATCAAAATCCTTTGCTAAAATACCGAGACAAGGACCCAATTTGAATTTGGGCACAAAAGTTAGGCTACAAAACCCCAAAATCATTATATACCCAAGTACAGAATGCCAAAGTTTTTTTTTAGCCACCAATCAAGCCCCAAATTTGGACTATGGGTCTTGAAAAGTTAGAGGGTGTGAGATTTGATCAAATAGCCAATTTCGAGGTAAAGGCCATAAATGGTAAGATAGGTCCTAGTAGATTAAATGAATTATTTGATTGGAGGAAAAATATAGGAGCACACTTAGAAATAAGGGCTAACAACAAGTTTTGATGAAATTCAATCAATACAAGACTTCTAGTATTAATTTGAAGATCCGATGAGTGTTAGAAGGGCATGAAATCAATGTAGGAACCCATACATATTGAAATGGGGCCAAAATGAGAACCTAATTAAGGGTGCTTAATTTTTAGGATGGTACAAGATCATACCAAATCCTAATGACTATCCAATATTGATCTCACTAGATAGTGCACCAAGTTGAAATTTTTTCAAGAATTCAAGAACAAGTAATCTCCAATACAAAGGTATACAATATTGAACTAGAGGAGAAAACCATCCACATTGTCACCCAAATAAAATAATCTAAAATTTTACATACCAAATCTTCTTTATATTTAATATAAAAATTTCTTCTAAAACACTTCAAGATTCTAGGTATGTAAACTAAAAGTCTAAAAGTGCATGTGAAAAGATTGCAAAAAAGGTTAAATAATAGTCAAGGTCATTTAGTACCCTTGTGGGAATTGAAGCACTAATCCACATAGCATAAATTGCATGTAAAAAAAAGTAAATTAAAGTTTATACCTGTAATTAAAACTAATTCCTAGCATAGAAAGAATGATTCTATAGTGAAATCAATGATTGACAAGGAGAATGTAATGTCCCCACCAAGGAACCCATAAGGAATCAGGTCTTTAACCTCAAATTACAACCAATATTTTTTTTTATAACATTCTAACATTTCATTATTAACATTCAAAAGTGCATTCCTTAAGGTTCCCTTATTGATTTCATTTACCAAAATAAAAGCATTGCATTTCATTACTAATCAATTTGAATTCCATTTCCCTTTTCCTTTACTTTGCATTTTAGGTTATAGGAGAAAGGTAAGAAAGTAATATTTCATTCATAACTATATCTTTATTTCATATTTCCTTTTTATTCCTTTTTTTGCCTACACATTGAATAACTAACTTTTTACAATTTCAATTAAACCTTTACATTTAAGAAATTGATTTTCAATCCACATAAGAGAGATAAGAAAGGATACATCATTGCATTTTAAATTACAACTTTTGAATCTTCAAATAACATCCCTTGAATTAACCTTAAAACTACCCCTCTCTAATTACATTACTTTGTTCGTTCAATTTCTGATAATAAATACAATTACATGTAAAATTGCATCAAATGGCCTGAAGTCTTACAAAGAGATCTTTACTTCTTTATTTTCAATAATACATGATACAAGTTGAAAAAATTTTATCACTGCAGGAAATCTGAAACACATCCAAGTCACGAACCACGAATAGTACCTCAAAAGATATTTGCCACCCAACCATGTGAAACTAAGAAGTTCCACCCCCCGTGCTAGGAGATAGAACCAAGATACTCAGAAGGCCTAGAGAAACCTAGGGATTTACAAACAAATAACTTGAAAACAAAAGAAAAGACATAACAAGATATCACTTTACTAAATACAAAGGTTAGGTTTCTAGCGTACCACCTAGGTGAGTGTCATCACACAACCTATATATTGGGATCCACCTTGGCAACCATGTAACCTTGGTCCCCTCTTTATGAATAGGGATCCACCCTAGTAGTTACCTATGACCTTGGTACTCCAACAGGTCTATGTGGACTTATATTTATGTGTCTTTCATTATCTTTTGAAACCCCCCTTCCCCAAGTTCATTATTAGGTTATCACTTTTTACCAACTCACCCATAGGATCATCTGGAAACCACTTTCAATTCCAACAACTATGATGAACCACTCACCTAGTGTACCTAGTTCCCTACCCACACACAAGACATGAAACCATAAAGTACTTCAAAAGGTTCATCTTACATGTCTAGGGAACCCTCCTGTGCACTCAGGCCACCAAGACGAGCCCTAGCCTCATCATATGAACACAAGTATATGCCAAGTAATGAAAAATCATAAGTAATAGATTATAATACCAAAAAAACTATATATTAACATACATAAGTGATACAAGTTGTAGCCCAAACATAAGAAACATGTTATGGAGGTCACAAGTCCAAAATCTGCCAGATTTGAGCCCCTAGGACCCTCTAAAACCCCATATGACATTCTATAGTTACCCATACATAAATCCAAGCACTCCCATATGTAAATACACCAAATCTCATATGGGTACTATTACAAACTCGTATGACATTCCAGGATGCTCATACGAGACTGTGCCATAAATCTCCCATAATTGCCTGAAACTAAGATTTTAAAGTGTGGAGAGTGCCTGGGAAAGGTTCCCCGAGGTCTACCTAATTCAAGTACCTCAGTGCCACTTCTAGAACACTTCATCAACACAACCTAACTTCCAGAACAAAACTATCTAATCAAAACTTTAAAATTGCAAGTGAAAGCCTGCATAAGCACAGAAAGGGAAAAACTGACTGTATCCTTCCCTAAACCATCCTAACATTTCCTAAACCTTCCTAAACTTCCCTAAACCATAAAATAACAATCAAATACACCTTAATAAATAATCATAAGAAATCACAAAACTTCCAGAAAGAATTTACAAGAAACTTTTGCATAAACATTCAATAAACTTCCCGAATACATAGTTTGCAAAATATGGAAAACAAATCATATATACTTCCTTATCAATCCATAGTTTATCTACCATATAAAAATAATTATAAATAGACCACACATACAAAAACATAAGGAATAAAAGAGATTCATCATAGTTCTAGACCCTACCTGGAGTCCTGTGGAGAATCCTCTCAAAGGCTGGAGCAAACCACTGCAATCGTTCCTGGCTTTGAGAAATGGTGAGATGGTAGTCTACTGGATAGATTTTCCTCTAGAAACCAATCCTTGTCCCTCCTGGTCCTTAGACAACTCCTAATTTCCCTCACAAAAACCAGAATGAAGATTTCAAACACACAAAAAAACCCCAAAATATACTTCAAGAACAATCCCTACAAAAATCTCCTAATTTTCCCCCAAACTTCTAATCTCCTCAAAATCCTCTTAGAAATAATTTATCCCCCAACTATATGGTTAGAGGAGTTTCTTTACAGGAAGAAACTTCTCCATCTTCCATGGTTGGTTGAGGATTAATCAACTCATTCCTATAACCGCATAATAAAGCCTTTTAATAATTTTAATTAAAATATTCCCTAAATAAGGCTATAACAAGCAAGGGAATACAAAAATCTTTCAAGTAACACACATAGCTCTATTGGAATCAAACTAGCCTAACTTCTAGGAGGTCTCAAGTTCAAATCTCCTAGATAGCTAGTTTTACCAAAAGAGCTTATTTCTTTATTATTATTTTTATTTCTATTTAATATACTTTATTTAAACATTAGAGATACCATATATACAAGTAATTAAAAAAACACATAAATAATAATATGTATATATGCATGGGTATATATGTGTGCACCCACATATACACACACATATATAATATACATCCATTTATAATACAAATATAATATATATTTATATATATACAAGAAATCAATCCAACCTCAAAACATAAATCTCGAAACAACATCAAAATAATGCACTCAAATCCCCCAACTAGGGTAACCTCCTAACAAGAATCTAAGTCCACGGGTTTCCTTGAGAGTAGCTTGGTAAAATCTTCACACAACAACAACTCAAAAATTTTGAAGGCACGCTTAGACCTATACAGCCAGGTGGAGTCGATGTCTGGTACCTACATCGTGTATCACCAACTGATATATATATATATATATATATATATATATATATATATATATATATATATATATATATATATATATATATATATATATATATATATATATATATATATATGTATATATATATATATATATGCACAAATAGTGGAAAACAAGGAGGGAGAGTGTGAGATCATGTGGATATCCTGTATGAGTAACTACAACTGCCTTTCCTCATCCTACACACACATCAACCAGTGTAATCATCAAAACATAATGGGATTAGTAGGGTTAGATCCATAAACATAAATATATAAACCAAATATGAACCATTTCACAATTAGTTCATTCCTACATATTCATCATTTTATGCCAAATCATTTATTAAATCCTTAATAAATTATATTTACCAAATATATAGATATGCTCAAATGTCTCATCATAAAATGAAATAGTCCAGACATATAATCCAAATAACAAAGTAGTAGTCATGTCAGTCCAACATATGCAGATAAAAGGGTGGGCATTACATCCTCTCCCCCTAGTATTAGGCTTACTCCTGGAAGCCTACAAATAAGTATGGATATGCAGATTTAAATATTCTATCATCCTCCCAAGTGGCAAAGGTCTCATCACTGGGGTCCCATAGGACCCTTACCTTCTCAGTGTTGCGACCCCTGAGGGTCAAAGTCTATTGCTAGACTATACATACTAGCTCTAAAGCCAATTTCTCATCCTCTACTAGTAAAGTGTTCCAATCCAAAACATGAGTCAAATCAGGAATATACTCTCTAAGAATGAATATGTGAAACACATCGTGCACATGTGCAAGGTTGGGCAGTAGGGCGAGTCGATAAGAAACCGGTCCTATCCTCTCAAGGATCTCAAATGGACCCACAAATCTGGGCACCAACTTAGAACCTTTTCCATCATGGATATGGCTCTTACGTTGGCAGACTCTCAAAAACACCTTATCTCCAATAGAGAACTACCTATCGATCCTATGAGCATCAGCATACTTCTTCTACCTATCTTCAGTTGTCACAAGATTCTCTCTGATCCTCTGAACCTGCTACTCCATATCCTATAACATCTCAAGACCAAGTAGTACTTTATCCTCTAAGCGATCCCAACTCAGAGGGATACGACAAGGATGAACATAGAGAGCCTGAAAAGGGGACATTCCTATAGAACTGTGATAGCCATTATTGTAAGAAAACTCCACTAGGTACAAATAGTCTTCCCAATGAGTATGTTTGTCCATCACATACATTCTAAGCATGTCCTCAAGCACCTAATTAACTCACTCTATCTGACCATCAGTCTCTAGATGATATGTCGAACTGAAATTTAGCTGAGTCCCTAAGGCATGTTGCAAGGAGGTCCAAAACTTTGAAGTGAACACTGGATCCCTGTCGGAGATAACCTTTCTAGGAACACCGTGCAACCTAACAATATCCTTCAAGAAGACTCTGGATACTGAGGTGGCAGTATAGGATGACTTCATAGGATAAAAATGTGCTACCTTAGTCAAATTATCCACCGTGACCATGATAGCATCATGTCTCTAATAAGTGACTGGGAGTCCCACAATAAAATCCATAGATATCGTATCTGATTTCCATTCAAGAATCAAATGTGGTTGAAGGAGGCCTGTTGGGTGATGATGCTCAGCCTTGACCCTCTGACATTCCAGACACCTAGCCACAAAATCTTCTATATCCCTCTTCATACCTGACCAAAAGTATAATTGTTATAGATTTGAATATATCTTCTTAACTCTTGGATGAGCTAAATAGGGAGCATGATGCGCTTCCACCATGATAAATTTTTGAAGATCATCTGAAAGTGGTACATAGATTCGGCCTTGCTGCCTCAACTATCCATCTAACTCTAAGGAATAGCCTGAGAACCTTCCTTCTAAGGCCCTTCCTAACTCAATTTCAGCCTTAACTTCTTGAGACAAAGTATCTGAAGGAAGTATCTGCAAGATCCGACTTCTCAAATCAGTAGAAAGGGAGAGCATGGATAGCTCATGTATCCTTCTACACAAAGCATCTACTACCACATTCTCTTTACCTTGGATATATTTGACCTCATAACCATATTCACAAAGGAACTCCATCCATCGACGTTGTCTAGCGTTGATATTTGGTTGTGTAAATATGTATTGAAGGCTTTGGTGATCGGTGTGCAACTCAAACTAATGCCCCAATAAGAAGTGTCTCCAACAATTCGAGGCATGAACTACAACTAATAACTTCAATTCATGCATAGGATAGTTAAGCTCATGGTCTTTAAGCTTTCTAGAATCATAAGAAATAACTCTACCTTCTTGCATCAACACTGCCCCTATGCCTTCCAGGGAGGAATCAGTGAAAACCACAAAATTTTCAAAGGGGTCAGGTACTGCAATAATCAGGGCACTGGTCAGTTTATCCTTAAGGATCTGAAAAGCTTTTGAACATTTCTCAATCCAAATGAACTTCTTCCCTTTCCTTTGCAAGGAAGTGTTGGGATAAGCTATTCTAGAGAATCCTTGGATGAAGTGTCTGTATTATCTATCTAAACTCATGAAACTATGAACCTCTGATATGTTTGTGGGTATTAGACATTCAACTATACCTTGTATCTTTGCAGAATCAACTGATATACCTTCTCTTGAGATAACATGATCAAGATACTTAACTTTTGTTTGGAAGAATTCACACTTCTCCAAGTTTGCAAACAATTGATTCTCGCAAAAGAACTGTAACACTTGTCAAAGATGTTTCTCATGTTCTTCCACTGACTTAGAGTACACCAAAATGTAATCTAGAAAAATTATGACAAATTTATCCAAGAAGGTCCTGAATACCCCATTCATGAGACTCATGAATACTGAAGGTGCATTTGTGAGACCAAAATGTACTACGGTAAATTCACAATGCCCATATCGAGTATGAAAAGTTATTCAGTGAATGTCAGTTTCATGAATCCTTAACTTATGATAGCCTGACCTTAGATCTATCTTGGAAAATACTTTGTCTCCTTTCATTTGATCAAATAGATCATCAATTCTTGACAAAGGATACCAATTCTTAATGGTTACTTTTTTGAGCCGACGATAGTCAATGCACAAGCTAAGTGAGCCATCCTTCTTTACAAAGATAATTGGCGATCTCCAAGGTGACACACTTGGCCTGATGAAACCTTTTTTCCAAGAGTTATTCTAGTTGAAATTTTAACTCACTTAACTCTTGAGTGGTCATATGATAAGGAGGTTTGGAGATGAGTCTGGCACCTGGCACCAACTCTATGCAGAAATCATTGTCTCTTTTGGGAGGCATTCCAGGTATCTCAGCTGGATAGACATCCACAAATTCTTGAAGTAAAGAGTGCTCAAGTGTTATTTCTCTATCTTCCTTGTCAGCCAAGTCATTAACTAAGACTACAAGAAGTTGACATCCCTTTCTCATGCATTTCTTAAGTTGCATTGTTGATATCATCTAAAGTGATATAGGTCGTTGGATTCCCACAATAGTGTTGGGCTTCCCCAAATCATCTAAACAATGAATGAGCTTCTTTCTGCAATCTATCCTAGCTTCATGAGCTGCTAACCAATCCATTCCTAGGACAACTTCATATGATCCAAGAGGAATTACTCGAAGATCAATATTGGTAGAGAAAGGTCCTAATCCCAAGTTTCAATTTAGAACACACAAATTTGTGGTCATCTCAGCCCCAAAGGCTACCTCTACCTGCCACTTAACTCCTTGCCCTATGGCCACTAGCCCACACTTTTCTATCAAAGAAGGATATATGAAGGGGTTGGTTTCTCCTGAGTCAAAGAGAATAGAAATAGGTTTACCCTTTAACAAACCTGAAGTCTCTATAACAGTGTTCTAGTGATCATCTTGTCTATGCTTTACTATGGAAAACACCTTGTGAGACCGGTCAACATCTCACATAGTCAGTTTTGAAACTGCCCAATTCTGATTGGTGAAATTAGTGCGTTGAGGGCAACAAACTACAATATTTCCTTGTTGTCCTCAACAATAACACCCATTATTCCTTCCAAGGTTCTTTGAAGGTGGTGCATTGGATTGTTGATAACCTCCTTTATTGACATTCTGAGAATTTTGGGATGGTGGAGGAGGAAACCTTTGTTGAGTCTGATTATTGCTATGGTTCTGGGGTTGTTGAAACTTCCCATTGCTTTGGTTATTATTCTGGAATTTCTTTTTGTGGAAATTTTGTCCTCCTTTAAAAGATGATTGTTGGTTTTTGGAGTTGGAATTTCCTTGGTCAAAGTTTCCTTTAGAATCTGACCCAGCATTGAATGTTTGGCCATTGGAATAGCCACTTTTTCCTTTAACCTTTCTTTCAACTAGGAATTCCTTAGTGATAAAATCTTAGAGATTTTTGGGTTCTAGGACTGCCACATCTCCTAATAGATGACAATTCAAACCTCTAATAAAATGTTGTACTAGAATAGGGTTGTCATCCTTATATCCTAAGAAAGGATTAATTTCATATAATTTCCTTTCATATTCTTCCATCGTCACATTGGCTTGTCTAAGGTGGTGAAATTCTTCTGCCCTTCCATGTCTCCACTAATTAGACATGAATCAGTCCTTAAAGATCTCTAGGAACAATTCCCAAGAAATAGTGTTAATGGTGACTTGAAGTTTATCTTCTTCCATGCACCACCAAGTGGATGCAAATTTCCTCAAATTCATAATGGCACATCTAGCCTTGACATTACTGCTAAAGAGGTGCATAGAGAAACACCTCTCAAGGTCGAACAACCAGGTTTTTATTGTAGATCCCCCTTTATTGCTATAGAAAAGGGGTACCTAGACCTTTATTAATTCCCTCATGTGAGTGGTATCCCTATCCTCAAATTATGACATATCTTTCCTTCTTCTAGGGCTCATATCCCTTTCCCTGTTTTGGTGATGAGATTGGTTTCCTTCTTCAAAATTTACTCTATTTTTGAGGTTGTCAAGTCTATGCAGAAGTAGTTGCATAAGTTTCCTTAATTGGGCTCCTTCTGAGTCATTATGTTGACTCTCATCCCTATGGTTGTCTTGATTATGTTATCCCTCATATTCCCCATGGTAACTCTCTAGGTGAGATCTCGAGGAAGATTCCTGAACTCTATCATTAGCTCTTCCGTGGGTGATGGGAGGCATCCTGGAAGAGTGGTGCAACATAATTTTTAGGTACCTAGTTTTAAATGAGTATTCAATGTCTTGAAGAGTTTAAGTTTTAAATGTAAATAAACCCTGAGCTCCCAATGTAGCAACCAAGGCTCTGATACCAAATGTAATGTCCCCACCAGGGAACCCATAAGGAATCAAGTAGTTAACCTCAAATTACAACTAACAATTTTTTTTCTAACATTCTAACATTTCATTATTAACATTCACAAGTACATTCCTTAAGGTTCCCTTATTGATTTCATTTACCAAAATAAAAGCATTGCATTTCATTACTA
This sequence comes from Chamaecyparis obtusa, assembly GCA_027943335.1. Lineage (NCBI taxonomy): Eukaryota > Viridiplantae > Streptophyta > Pinopsida > Cupressales > Cupressaceae > Chamaecyparis > Chamaecyparis obtusa. The sequence goes on along the minus strand of BSBK01011079.1, from coordinate 107,514 downwards.
ATCAAATTGAATTCCATTTCCCTATTCCTTTACTTTGCATTTCAGGTTATAAAAGAAAGGTAAGAAAGTAATATTTCATTCATAACTATATCTTTACTTCCTATTTAATTTTCATTCCTTTTTTTGCCTACACATTGAATAACTACCTTTTTACAATTTTAATTAAACCAAGTTACATTTAAGACATTGCTTTTCATTCCACATAAGAGAGATAAGAAATGATACATGATTGCATTTTAAATTACAACTTTTGAATCTTCAAATAACATCCCTTGAATTAACCTTAAAACTATCCATCCCCGATTACATTACTTTGTTCTTTCAATTTCTGAGAATAAATACAATTACATGTAAAATTACATCCAACGGCCTGAAGGCTTACAAAGAGATCTTTACATCTTTCTTTTCAATAATACATGATACAAGTTGAGAAATCTTTAATCACTACAGGAAATATGAAACACATCCAAGTCACGAACCACGAATAGTACCTCGAAAGATATTTTCCACCCAACCATGTGAAACTAAGAAGTTCTACCCCTGTGCTAGGAGATAGAACGAAGATACTCACAAGGCCTAGAGAAACCTAAGGCTTTACAAATCAATAACTTGAAAAAAAAAGAAAAGACATAACAAGATATCACTTTACTAAACACAAAGGTTAGGTTTCTAGCGTACCACCTAGGTGAGTGTTATCACACAACTTATATATTGGGATCCACCCTAGCAACCATGTAACCTCGGTCCCCTCTTTCTAAATAGGGATCCACCCTGGCAGTTACCTATCGCACTAGTACTCCAACAAGTCTATGTGGACTTATATTTATGTGTCTTTCATTATCTTTTGAAACCCCCCTTTCCCAATTTTATTATTAGGTTATCAATTTTAACCAATTCACCCATAGGATCATCTGGAAACCACTTTGCGTTCCAACACCTATGGTGAGCCACTCACCTAGGGTACCTAGTCTCCTACCCACACACACAAGCCATGAAACTATAAAGTACTTCAAAAGGTTCAGCTTGCACGTTTAGGGAACCCTCTTATGCACTCAGGCCACCAAGACGAGTCCTAGCCTCATAATATGAACACAAGTATATGCCAAGTACTGAAACATCATAAGTAACACATTATAATATTAAAAAAACTATATATTGACATACATAAGTGATACAAGTTACATCCCAAACATAATAAATAGGTTATGGAGGCCACAGGCCCAAAATCTGCCAAATTTGAGCCCCTAGGACTCTCTAAAACCCCATATGACATTCTATAGTTACCCATACGAAAATTAAAGAAATACCATATGAAAATATACCAAATCTTGTATGGGTACTAGTACAAACTCGTACGACAGTCCAGGATGCTCATACGAGACTGTGCCAAGAACCTCCTAGAATTACCTGAAACTGAGATTTTTAGGTGTGGAGAGTGCCTGGGAAAGGTTCCCTGAGGTCTACCTGATTCAGGTACCTCGGTACCACTTCCATAACACTTCCTCAACATAACCTAACTCCCATAACAAAACTATCTAATCAAAACTTTAAATTGCAAGTGAAAGCCTGCATAAGCACAAAAGGGAAAAATTGACTGCATCCTTTCCTAAACCATCATAACCTTTCCTAAATCTTCCTAAACTTCCCTAAACCATAAAATAACAATAAAATACACCTTAATACATAATCACAGGAAATCAAAAAACTTCCAGGAAGAATTTACAAGAAACTTTTGCATAAACATTCAATAAACTTCCTAAATACATAGTTTGCAAAACTTGGAAAACAAATCATATATACTTCCTTATCAATCCATAGTTTATCTACCATATAAAATTCATTATACATAGAACATACATACACAAAAAAATGGAAGAAAAGAGATTCATCTCGGTTCCAGACCCTACCTGGAGTCCTACGGAGAATCCTCTCAAAGGGTGGAGCACACCACTACAATCGTTCCCGACTTTGAGAAATGGTGAGATGGTAGCCTCTTGGATAGATTTTCCTCTAGAAACCAATCCTTCCTCCTTCCTCAAACAACTCCTAATTTCCCTCAAAAAAACCAGAATGAAGATTTCAAACACAACAAAAACCCCCAAAATATACTTTCGGAACAATCCCTACAAAAATCTCCAAATTTTCCCCCAAACTTTTAATCTCCCCAAACTCCCCTCGGCAATAATTTATCCCCCAGCTATATGATTGGAGGAGTTTCTTTATAGCAAGAAACTTCTCCAACTTCCATGGTTGGTTGAGGATTAATCAACTCATTCCCATAACAACATAATAAAGCCTTTTAATAATTTTAATTAAAATATTCCCTAAATAAAGCTATAACAAGCAAGGGAATACAAAAAGCTTTCAAGTAACACACATAGCTCAATTGGAATCAAACTATCCTAACTTCTAGGAGCTCTCGAGTGAAAATCTCCTAGATATCTAGTTTTACTGAAAGAGCTTATTTCTTGATTATTATTTTTATTTCTATTTAATATACTTTATTTAAACATTAAAGATACCATATATACAAGCAATTTAAAAAACACATAAATAATAATATGCATATATGCATGGGTATATATGTGTGCACCCAGATATATGCATACATATATAACGTACATCTATTTATAATACATCTATAAAATAAATATATACATACATACAAGAAATCAATCTAATCTCAAAACATAAATCTCAAAACAACATCAAAACACTGCACTCAAATCCCCCAACTAGGGTAATCGCCTAACAGGAATCTAAGTCCACGGGTTTCCTTGAGAGTAGCTTTGTAAAATCTCCACACAACAACAGTTCGAGGATTTTGTGGGCACGCTCAGACCTGTTTAGCCAGGTGAAGTCGATGCCTGGTACCTGCATCCTGCATCACCAATATATATATATATATATATATGCACAAACAGTGGCAAACAAGGAGGGAGAGTGCAACATCGTGTCAATCCCCCGTAGGAGTAACTACAACTGCCTCTCCTCATCCTACACACACATCAACCAGTGTAATCATCAAAACATAATGGGATTAGTAGGCTTAGATCCATAAACATAAATATATAAACCAAATATGAATCATTTCACAAATAGTTCATTCCTACACATTCATCTTTTATGCCAAATCATTTATTAACTCCTTAATAAATTATATTTACCAAATATATAGATATGCTCAAATGTCTCATCATAAAATGAAATAGTCCAAACATATAATCCAAATAACAAAGTAGTAGTCATGTCAGTCCAAAATATGCAGATACAAGGATGGGCATTACAGAGAATGGATGAACTAGGGCAAGGTTGGAAGAGAGAAAAATAAAGTAAAGAGAAGCCAAACTCTTAAAAAATTAACATGTAAGGAAATTATTTGAAGTGAGATAAGGAAGTCAATATATTAGGGGCGATTAGTGTAAGTTCATAGAGGTTTTGGAAGGAAATAATGACACGATCTTTTTTAAATTTTTAAAGGAGAGACATGAAGAAGGGGCAAAAAACAATAATAAAATGACAATAAAATTTAAATACAATTGAATAGGACTAATTTGGGAAGATTAAAATAGGGATTTTTCAAGTAGGTGATAAAATCTAAGGAGAAATAAATAAAATGCCTAAGATAAGATTCAACATGGCTTAAATGGAAGGAAGGAGGGGATGGGAAAAAGGGAAAAAATGACTATAAGTGTCAATAGATATAAAAATAAGGGACTAAAAATGAGAAAATAGGGAATAGACTAGTGGGTAGTGCAATCTAAAAGGACAAAGATGTAAAAACCTAAGCTAAGGTTTACTATGGTTTGAAAGCAAGCTAAGAGGGGGTGAGGAATAAAAGAGCACAAAATATAAGTGTAAATAAAGTTAAATAGATGTGTATTGACTAGAGGAGGTTTTAGAAAGGGTATATGTGAATTAGAGCGAAAGTAGTAGTAATTTATAAGGCCATATAGAAACTAACCCAAACTAGTGCAAAAAAAATCACCAGTATTCAAGAGATCTATTGTATAAAATGTAATGTTTTGAGACAAAGGATAGAAAACAAATATAGATATAGTAACTAATTTATATGTTCTCTCTTGAAAAAAACTAGCTCGGTAATTATTTCAAGAAAAACATTGAGATCTACCATGTTTAAATGAGAGAAATAAAGATTAAATTTATGGATTTTTGGAGGGAATTTGAGGAAGGAAACTAGACTACCCTAAGAAACTAAAAATGAGAAAATAGGGAATAGACTAGTGGGTAGTGCAATCTAAAAGGACAAAGATGTACAAACCTAAGCTAAGGTTTACTATGGTTTGAAAGCAAGCTAGGAGGGGGTGAGGAATAAAAGAGCACAATATATAAGTGAAAATAAAGTTAAATAGATGTGTATTGACTAGAGGAGGTTTTAGAAAGGGTATATGTGAATTAGAGCGAAAATAGTAGTAATTTATAAGGCCATATAGAAACTAACCCAAACTAGTGCAAAAAAAATCACCAATATTCAAGAGATCTATTGTATAAAATGTAATGTTTTGAGACAAAGGATAGAAAACAAATAGAGATATAGTAACTAATTTATACGTTCTCTCTTGAAAAAAACTAGCTCGGTAATTATTTCAAGAAAAACATTGAGATCTACCATGTTTAAATGAGAGAAATAAAGATTAAATTTATGGATTTTTGGAGGGAATTTGAGGAAGGAAACTAGACTACCCTAAGAAATCTAATTAAATATTTATTTCATCTAAAAGTAGTTCTAATTGGTGAAAAAATACTATGCCAACAATCTAACACATACTTAAGGATTAATACATGAGCTTGAGGAGGTCCACTTTTTTAATAAAAAATAAGTGGGGCCATCTAAAGGTGGTGGTTATATCTCAAGATAATTTTTTGAGATGCATGATCTAATCTTTTGAAAGAGTCAATTTTTCTTAGGAGATAGGATCTAAATAATTTATTTTTTCAAAGAAAAAAATGTTTTTGATTAAGTTCGGAGCCTAATAAGAGGGTTGACCCTTACACAACCACAACCAAAAGGTGTTAAGTGATCAACAAAATATAACATAGGTGTTGGCTATTACAAGTGAGGTATTAACAACAAGGTCAAGAACATACCATTAAAAAAATACTAGTAGCACAACTAATAACCCACATCAAGAGTGGGAAGTCAACTCACTCACAACAAGGGGATGAGAATGAGAGGTAGTGTGATTCTTCCTTTACTAGTGGACAATCGTCCAAGTGATACTATAACTAGGGTCCCCACCACACAATAGTGAATCCCCCATTGTGAGACAATCAACACTAGAAACAAAGTGCTAGCAACATTGTTCATCAACTATCGAATGCTAGAGCATATCATGAGAAGCAGTCGAAGAAGGGTATCTGCATTCAGAAGGGATCACAACAATACTGAGAGGTGGGTTCAAGTCCATTGGATCAAAGGAGGCTAAATCAGAAGGAGCATCACCCTAGGAGATCATCATCATCAACTCATGAGGAGTCTTTAAAGGTAGAATCTGAGGAGAATCAAAAGCTTGGATGGTCAAATGATCATCATTTACATCCTTCCACCAAGTAGTAGCACCTTTATGACATAAAAGAGAATAGTTTGTGGCTAGATGACCAATAGAGAAGTATCATTGACATTAGAAGGGGAGGCCCTCATAATCCATCGATTGAGTCAAAGGCTTGTCCCCAGCCATGAACACCACATCCCCCAACAGTGGTATCAAGATATCCATATCAACCAAAATGTGAGCGAAAGTAGATCAACCCTACGAAGTTGTAGCCTTATCCACCTTCAAGAAATGACCAATAGTGTTTTTGATGGGCTCAAAGAAAGAAATCTCTCAAAAATAAAGTGGAAGATTAGGGAGATGAACCCACTCTGAGTGCACCGTCAATGGTTCAATCAGTGGGCTGAAGGAGATTGTCCAGGGTTTAGTTGAAAGAGAGTGATTCCCCCAAATCCAAATCTTTCTCAACACTAAATCAGGATCTTCAGAGGAAGAAAATGCAACAATAAAAAAACCCTTTTCATAAGGGAAAAGCTCAATGTTATCAGAGACTAAGGGTTGACAAGAAATTGTTACCTAGCGATGTAGATCCAGAAGAGAAGGCAAAAGGTCAGTGAATTTACAAACCAAACCACAATATTGGTATATATCCACATTATCCACCACGTCTGGGCCAAACACCACCATAGGTGAGGTCTTGGTAGATTTAATGGGTCACGTTTTTACCTTTGGAAGAATGGTAGCAGTAGATTTGGTAGCATGGGCATAGCTTCGTCCACCAACAACAACAAAATTTGGAAAGGGGAACCCCCTCAACCCCAAAGGTAGAGACTCCTTCACCACCAGCACCAAGAACCACAACACAAGCTGAACTCTCCAACCCAAGCAATGAAGTGGAGGGGGGACAAGGAAAGAAACCCCTTGCTGCCCCCATAGATCATAGAAGGACGCCCAAAATCTCCTACAACGAAGAGTTACCCAACTGCCCCTCATAAATGACCCCATCAATAACAACTGGAGATGACGCAAGAGGAGTTGTTGGACTAGAACGTGCATGAGGGGCTGTTGGACTAGTAGAACAAGTGGAAGGAAAATTTGTTAGGCTAAGAGGACAAATGTGAGACATTTTTAAAAAAATCTTCAAAGAGAACAATGTTATTATAGAGAAAGGTTAAGAAGACATGGAAAGAGAGAAAACACCTCAAGGAAAATAAATGGGAGCTAAAATTAAATGAAAAGGAAAAAACATAGAAATGGGGTTAATGTGACTAGACAAGACTAGGACAAGACATAGGAAGAAGATAATAGGCGCAAAAACAAAGGCTAAAATACAAAACAAAACAAGAGATAAAAAAAGTTGAAGCTATAGGACATGGATTTATATAGTCACAAAGATAAGTTGTATAGTCATGAACATCAACCATAGTGGCACACAATTATAATTTGCACAAATCATAATCATCTAATCTACTTCCTTCATATCCAAAATTAAAATTCATATATCAATAATTAATCATAGTCAAATATATTTACTCTTCTCTAAAATTAAGATACAATTATCATTCATTATTTTATTCTATTTTCAAAATATATTAAACACATCATTTATCACTTCTTTTATATCTAGACTATATTATTAATTTATCACTTCTTTTATATCTAGACTAAATTATTTAATTTATTCCTTAAATCACTAGCTTTGATATTTGAAAAGTTGGCCTATTTTTCAATCTTAAGTAATCATTAGTACATGCTAGGTTTTTCTCATTGTAAAAAAGGAAAAAATAATTAATTTAGTTATATTAATAATGGTTATTGTTTGAATAATAGATAGGTGTATTGGATTATGAAATAGTTAATATATATTTAAAAAATATAAAATGATTATAATTTATTTGTTGTAACATTAAATTTAATAAAAAAACATATTAAAATTAAAAATATAATTATATATTATAATTATAATTTATATATTTTTATAGTCTATAATAATAAAAAATTAAATAATTTAAATTTAAAATAAATATTTTTAGTAAAAATTCTATAAAAAAATATTTACTTTGAGTTTTGTGTGATGAGAGGGGTAGATCAATCTCATTTGTTGAATAAATTTTTAATGCACAATTTTTTCCTAAAATAAAGCAATGTGGAAGCGAAATAAATTCCCGAAATTTCGTGTATAAGAGCTCAAATGATTTAGCCAATCAAATTATCAATAAATATTTTTTACATATTAAAGATATTGCAATTTCACTATACAAAATATGAAATATATAATAAAATAACAAATATCCTAACTTCCAATTGTCCATATACATTGTTTTAATTAGAGTTAAACCAAGAAATCCAAAAATCATTACAATAGTACTTGCTTAGCCTATGACAAGTACTAATAACAAATACAAATATAAGTATTTACCTTTGGATTTAATGTGGAATATATATTTACAAAGTATCTTATAGAGCAATGTTCATGCCACCAAATTTTAGAGTTTGTCAAATGCATGTATTGTATTTCATAGAAATATTTTTTCTTATGTCAAGATTATTTCCATGATTGCAAAATCATTTTTATGAAGATAGCATTTTGCTCATTTTGTCAATTTTTTTATTTTTATTTTCTAACATTGAGTATCATGTAAATTATTGTATAAAAACAAATTCTTGTACTTCTTGATTTGCATGAGTAGGGATAAATACTCCTTTATGTTAAACAAGGGAGGCTGACAAGTCAATTACTATTGAACAAAATCTATGAAAACACTCAATTATGTGTATGTGCCTTAGAATGTTGATGTAGTACTAATATGACCATATGATTCTTTAAGGTCAGCCATATGTGCTAGACAATGTTTAAATTATGTGTTTGCTACATGTTTGATATGAATAATCATTTGTCCTTAAGTACACCTAAAATGCAATTTAACTACTCGATACTATAAATTAGCTCAGAAATTAATTGACAGAGAAGCAATTAAACCCCAACCATTACATATTTGATTAGAAAGAAAAAATAAATTGAAGATAAAATTTAAATAGATTAAATTATTTATTTACTGACTTCTATACAAGATCATTATTTTTACATAATAATTATTAAAAAATAATATATATGGTTTTAACCATTACCTTAATACATGACCCAAATGTTTGATGTGATTTAACATTGGAAAAGAACCCATGACTAAAACTTGACAACTTTTTAAAAACAAAATGAAAACAAAAAATGATGGACATAGTACAAAGTTCATGTCAAAATCATACCGGTGAAATGGAGAATTTGAATGGGGAAGTGTCATTTTCTAATGAGAGGACAAAAGCTTAGAATATATAGTAGTTAAAAAAACTGCTGCGACTAAATAAACCAATCAATTTATTGTTATAAAACTTATATTTAGTTTCCATATGTATTTTTTTTTATTTTTACGATCTAAGAGTTGGACTTCCTCATGGCTTATGTGAACAATATGATGAAGTTTGATTTTTATAATTGGATTTGATTTAATAATTTGAGGTTAAGGGAAAAAATAATTTTTTTGGTTTTAGAAATTATAAAAAAAAAGTATTTGACTAAGATGAAACATACACAACTAATTAATAATTGGGTGGAGTGTAGCATTTATAGTTAGGTGGTAATTGATTATCCTTATAGTTTCTTGTGGTATTATAATAATGGATAAGTAATTATGTTATTAGTTTATTTCGGGAAAATATATCTGTGCTTTTAAAAAAAATTATAGGTTTTAATTTTTTATGTGATGAATTTAATTTTCAAAATACTTATTATTCACATTTGGCATATGGTATAAGTTATATTAGTTTATGCACTTAGAGTGTCTTTATCAAAAAAGTGACCTTGATATTGAATTCTTGTCTGTTATATTAGTTTATGCACTTCGAGTGTCTTTATCAAAAAAGTGAGCTTGATATTGAATTCTTGTCTACTAGACATGTGTGTATAGTATTCCATATAAAAGTACATGTCCCCAACAACAAGAATAGAGAAACTTTATTTCATCTACAACTTTATTGCATCTACTTAATTTTTGTTGTGTCCAAAAAAAAAATTAAATTTAGATTTTCTCTTACAAATACTTCTAAATTTTAATGATTTATTTTTCTATTAAATTAGGTACTGTATGCATCATGTGTTGTTACATTACACAAAGCTCAAAGAAATATGCTAACACTAGTATGTAATTCTTATTATTAGTGTTTAAATTAATGACTTTATTTGTATTTTTTCTAGATTTATAAGATTCATAATATAATATGTAAAATATTTTTCACATGTATTGTAATTTAATTAGCTATTTAAGGTCACAAATATGATTATTTCTACTTTGAAATATTTTGTAATGGCAATGACTATTTGCTTTGTGATCCTTGTTTTAGAGTTATATTTGTTATTATTAGATTCTAGAGGAGAAAATTGTATACCTAGCATTATTCTCTTATGTTCTACACCAAATCATCTTGATATTTTGGACACATGATTTTAGGGCATACTTTGACTACTTTGGTATATCAATAACTTACTTTACTGAATCCAATATTTAATTATTTAATATCAGATGCATTGACAAAATGTATGAGCATAGAGAAGTTTACATGGTGTTCCAATTATATGGGCCTCTTTACTCCCTATAGTTGATTTATGGGCTATTTGAAAGGTCTTTGACAAGTGGGATATTGTTGGGATTAAGGTGTCTCAACCTCTGCAAATCGTAACATTGATTACTGATTTATTGCATTTATTTAATTAATTGCCTACAAATCTCTGGTCATCTAGTGGGACCCATAGGCTTGGCGACATCCTATTTGACAATGATTGTATGATGCATATGCTACGTATATGGAGGTAGGTACCCCATTTATGAAGATCTTTCATTAAGTATATGTAGGCAACAAGTGTCATGTTATGACAAATTAATGACAAAATCTATGATGGTTATTATGACACACTTACATATAACATCTTGCAAAAGATTTTATGACAAAATGGACAAGTGACATGAGACATATTTTCATGGAGATGATTGTCACCCAAGTTGGGTAATGACATGTAAGAGGATCTATTATTAATAAGTTACTATTGATTCTCTTGCAACTATAAGAGTTGTTAGACATTATCATTTTTATGACAGTTCTAAGAGGTGTAAAAGCATTTGTCATACCTTAATATGGAAAATTTGGATGCCCGACTTAGGAGGTTTGAATGATGATTCATTTGGTGATGTACATGTGTCATTTAAATTCTTAAAAGTTGCTAAAAAATGTGCTAAGTGTATTGCATGACCCCCTCTTATATCTTCATTTAGAAACTTTTTTTTGTATTTCTCTATATAAGGTGTTCTTTGAAAGCATTATGTATGTTATGTTTTGCATGTGATGTGTTATGCTACCAAAATTACTCCAAATTGTGAATTGTTGGTTGTTGAAGACCCTTGTTGAAGAAGTAGTGCATTGGTATTATAATGTAACCATGTTTCAGTAATACAAAGTATTGTGCTTTTGGAGTGTGGGGTTTTTCGCTCACAAGGGTTTTTCCCATGCATATATTGTGTTCATTGTGGCCTATTTTACACATGTTGTTTATCTCCACATCTATGTGTCCCCCCCTCTATAAAAATTTTAAAAAATTAAGAAAAATTACACTATCTCCTCCACTAGATTAGTACATGAGTATGCTAGTGAATTTATAAAGGTTGTCCAAATGGAGAAATATGCTAAAGGCCTTTGTGGTTGTCTTTAAACAAAATTATGTTTCTCTAAAGTGGAGGACTTTGATGAAGCATGTGTACATAAATCTTCCATCTTTGGAAATATGAAAGGACCCTTGAACAAGATGGAGAAGTAAAATGTCACTTGAGTACAAAAATAAAGCTTAGAAAGTATTATCGATATTTTTTTGTGAATAATCATGTAAATACAACCACTAGAAGTTACATCTAAATATCAAAAGTGTTAAAAGGGGTAATAAGATCCATGTGCCTACTAATCATAATAAGGACAAGTAAATTGAATAAAGTTTGGTGCTTGATTCTAAAAACATTACACTAGAGAGAGTTTTATATTCAATCTTGTGTCACGAGATGAAAAGGAACATTCAAGGTTGTTAAGAATTAAGATATAAATATTAATAATATTAAAATTGATGCCCGTTTTCATTCTCGTTAGCAAGATAGTCTTGTTTCAAAATATTTAGTTGAAAAACTTGGTAAATTGAAACTTACCAACACCTCAATCCTTGTACTTTAGGTTGGATTAGAAAGGTTTTGATATGTTCATTGAAAAGAAATATGTAGTGAATAATTATAAAGCTGTTGAGGGGAATGTTTTGGATATTTTACTTATGAATGTATGTGGAATTATAAATATTTTTTTACTTATTAATTATAAAGCTTTATGTTGAATTCTTACAAGTACAAGGAGTGGCCTAGGATTATTCTTTTTGTGTGGGAGGAAAAATAATGATGATGTAGTTCCTCAAATATGTTAAAGTTATTTTGATCTTCAAACACATTTAGACAACTAGAAACAAAGTCTTTTTGGATATTGGTAGGAATAGGGAAAAGTGAGGTCGTAGTCATTTCATATGTTGACGGGAGCACCCCATTTTTCTCCCTTCTTGTCACTTTTGGGCTCTCCAAGTTCCTTCAATTTTGGGAAAGTGTTATCAGTAAAATAATTGATTAACTTCATTCAAGAAGTGGTACATAGATCAATAAATAAAACAAGTTGAATGAAAGAATCAAAATTTATAATTTTTTGAGACAATGAGGGTTTCAACCACTTTGTGTGAAATTACTATTTTCAACATACAAGGATTTTGTAATCTTAGAGGAAAAAATTAATTATCAAGGTGGTTTAGTAAATATTGGGATAGTTTTACAATTTTTAGGGTGGTTAAATATTTGTCAAGTTAACTGTATAGTTGTTGGGGTGGTTTCATAAAAAATCAATGGTTTTCATCATTGCATAAGGATGTTTCTTCACATATTTTGAAATGGTCGGTAACACCAAAAACACTTTAAATTCCTCTTCAAGGTCTTTTTTTTCATGACTTTGGGATCAATAATCATATTATACATGTTTCTTAAACATGTGTAAATACCCATAGAGGCATAAAAAAGGAATTGAATTATTTGAACTCTAGTATAGTTCATAGACTCGCTTGACTATGTTAGGAAAAGTATAGTCTAAAAGTGTAGGATAGAGAATTGTTATAGAGATCTTAGGGACTATAAGTTTCTTTCAAGTTGGTTGTGGGAAAAAGAGACATAAATTGTATTTTCCTTTGAAAATGGATAAAATATTAGGTTTACTTACAATTATTGAATGATTTCACAATTTTTTAATTCTCGAGGGAAAATTAATGAATCTTCATTTTGTGGTGATCATTTTCTCTCAATTCCTTTCAATTCACTAGTATTTACTTTATTAAGAGTGAAATTCATTTAATCTTTTACAAGAGATCTATACTTGGTAACTAAGCGTAAGGCACAACTTTATCTAATTTATAGATCATTTTGAGGAGATTTTAGAGTGAAAAAACCATCTTGTCATGAATTTTAATCTGTTGAAACTTGCATTATACAATTAGGTTATTGTATAACTTGTATGTTTAATGAAACAACATGTTTACATTACACTTATAATGTAGTGGGATTAGTGTATTAATGGATCAAACTATCCTTATTTCATATTTGAATTATATATAAATTGAAAATATATGTCGCCATATAGTCTAAATTGACAATACAATTCATTTATTAAATATTTATATATTTTCTTACTTTTAGTGTCCCTTCACACCATCAAGTTCTTTTCTTAAGCTTATGGAATCTTATATTTCCTCTATTATGAATATGTATTATTAATTTGAAACTATTAGAATATACATTTTCATTACAAGTATTAGTTATTGATCACCTAAATAATGATTAGTCACAATCATGAGTAAAATTATTTTATTAAAATTATTTTTTACTATAAATTTTTAATAGGAAACAAGGCTTCAAAGTTTCATGGTTTAAATATAGCAATTTTGGTCCTAAGATATATGTTATTTTATTTATTTTATTGTATTGGAATATTGATCACCTAAATAATGATTAGTCACAATCATGAGTAAAATGATTTTATTAAAATTATTTTTTACTATAAATTTTTAATAGGAAACAAGGCTTCAAAGTTTCATGGTTTAAATATAGCAATTTTGGTCCTAAGATATATGTTATTTTATTTATTTTATTGTATTGGAATATTGATTGGTAGGGACAATTTTGTAGTTATCAGTACACTTATACCTATTGTAGTCATATCCAAGTGCTCATAATAGGTATCCTTGCATCATGTCCAAGGCATATTCCTCATTAGAGTCAAGAAATACTAAAGCATAGAAAGTTTAGAGTGGCCTAATAATAATTTCTTGTGATAGTGTGGTATCATTTGTCTAAATTGATAGATCAATTTTGCAACTCCATTATTTTTGGCTTATGTCATTGTAGACTTTGAATAGTTATAATGTTTGTATTTATTGACTAGTAATCACACTCATTGTGCATTGTGCACTGCTCATTGCTAATAGGTATTTTCAATTAGTGTACTATGTGAATAGGGAAAAAAACAAAAGAAACATAATATTTTTTGAATGTTGGCAATTAAAAGAGAGGCACAAAGTGTGGCTAGGAAAGTCTTGGAGCACATTTATATTTGAAATGGCTAGTAATAGAAGGTTGTAATCATGTTTAGATGATTATCTACCCCATTCATAAGGGATATATAGAAGTTTCCTTACATGCACTCCTGCAAGTAGTAGGTGTCTATAGAGATGTGTAGGTCTATGAAGCACATCTTAGTCTCAATCACATTTTATTTTTGGATGGAAATCACTTTTAGAATCTATCTAGAACCCTTGTTTATAGTCAAGCTTTTAGCAGTATCCTAAGCTTTAATTGGTTGGAAAACTTGAAAGACACACAATTATAATTTATGTGTTTGGTCACATTTAAGGATTTCATTTTTTATTTTAGATTTGAGGATCCCTTTTAGAATCGAGAGTCTTATAAGGTCAAAATGAGTTTGCATGATCAAGCCTAATGTCTTGTACATCTTGTGTGAACTTGAAAGATATAATCAAAATTTATTAATTAACTTTCTCATTTTAGACATTGTGAAACTTGGAAGTCTAGGGAGACCATTAGATGGATCTAAAAACTATCTCAAATCAAATTTGATAGTAAATTTGCACCTAATATATTGTATTTGTGAAGTCGTAGACCATAAAAAACCCTAGCTTGTCCATTTAATAAAATTATTTCTATTTCCTCACAACTAGAGAGAATGTAAATTAATTTTTAGTACCAATTAAACTTGGCAAATCTCACCACACATATATTATTGATTCCCTTGAGTCATAGTCAATATCACTACTATGCCACATGTCAAACCACAACTAAATTGGGCACCACCTTACCATTGTAGACATCAAAATAGAAATACGATGAACTCAAGTTCACCTATCAAACTCTATTGTAAAAAAGAAATTGGGGACCAACCAAAAAATGAGCATGAAGTAACACAGAATTAGGGTATCATGGGCCATGTTTAGAATCCAATGGAAGAAACTCTCAAGGCTACCGAATGTGAACCCCATGAGATTATACTTGATATTCAATAACTCAAATATTTTCTCAGTCCAATTATATAAGAAAAAATCTAGTTTAATAAAAATAGGAATGTGAAAACTATTATAGATTTTGCTCAATAGAATTCTAGGTACGTTATTCATGATTCTCATTTTTTCATTTCCAATGATGTTGAATTTTTAAGTTCATGAAGTCCTTTAGGAGTGAAGAATCTCCCATCTAGTAAGAATTTGTTCATGTGTTCAATTTCATTGTTTTAGGTCTAGAAGATATGGATATTTGCAGACATAATTTACATTAATGAAGTTTATTGGGGTTTTCACATCTTTTGGTAGTCCTAGAGATCATATATAGATTAGCTCACTACTTGGATCAAATACTATTGTAAGTTAATGGTGCCAAATTTGTTTCATATTTGGGGTGTGCATGGACCCAAAACTTTATTTTAAAGGATTTTTTCCATAAGTCTTGAATATGGAAAGGAACTTGAGTCTTTATGTTCAGAGATTGAAGTTAGACACGTGATACTTTAGATAATTTTTTGTTGGTCATTTGGATCATTCAACGATATAAAAAAGAATTGGCTTGTCTATACTATAGTGAACAAATGGGTGCCACACAAGAATGAACAAAATTATATGATATGTATGTCACATCGCATGATTCAATAAGTATAGTATGAGAATGATATGTATTGTTTTCCTAGAAATTATTGAGCTTTAAGGCATAAAATCCACTTTACATGCAATCTATAAACATTTAAGGATCCTTGTAAAGGCACCCCATTTGTGGGAAATTTATGTGTGTATAAATTCAATTTCTAGAGAAATATGAGCAATAACTCTTAGTCAAGGAGATCACAATTCATTTTTATCACAATCCTCTTCATTTCTTCATCCATGAAGTAAGTTGGATGAAAATGTATAGCAATTATATCCAACGATTAAATAAAGAAGTATAAAAAGAAAATGAAGTTATTTGAGATAATTTATGTTGTGAAAATCTATTTTGGGGTTCACATGGTCAAAATCCTCTATCGATCATGTTCCAATTGCTCATGGTAGACATTTCCAACTTGCATTCAAATTTTGGACTCGATCTTTCAATCTACTCACCAAACTACTCTGTGTGCATCCAATTTGGGTCAAATAACCTAATCTTCCCAATAATGAGAAGTTACTTATTACGAGGCCATCAACAACTCTTTTGGCCTCTTGTTGAATGTGGATGCTTTTGTTCCTTGGATGCAACCGTTGGATTATGAGAGCCCCCTTTTCTTATTGTCATTTCTTCACTACTGATCACCTAGCTTTGGTGCTCTCTATCACATTTAAAAGTTATTGCTACATGGTGGAAGGATGTTATGGAGGATCACTTAATTGTGAGGTTTCCTCTGAGTTGGACTCTAACTAGGATTCTCTTAAGCATTGTTATATGGATATGAACTCATCATGCTTTTAAGTTCCTTTTTTTATTCCTTTTTCATGTATGTTGCTCCCTCATTGCTATTTTCTTCTGTGATGGTTTCTAATATGTCATGTAATCTTGTTGCCCATCCTTTGATTATTGTTTATCCTCTAGATGGGGGATCACCTCTTGTTCCCCTAGTATAGGGGTAATAGATAATAGCATTGCTTGGATCACCTCTTCTTCTTCTATGGATCCAAACCCTTCTCATACTTATGTAATCAAAACTCTTGTTCAGAATTCCTATCCATGTGTCCATCTCACATCAACTACAATTGATTATTTTTATTCTCTTTGCTATTATTGTTGTTGTTGTTGGTGGTGGTGTTACATGTGTAAGTTTCATATATACGACAACATTGACAATAACTCTTGCATAAGGAGATCATGATTTACTTTGATCACAATCCACTTCATTTCTTGACCCACAAAGTAAGCTAGATGATAAATTGTAAAAGTTACTTCTAGTGATTAAATAAAGGAAAAATACATCAAAACAAATTAAGGTATTTGAGGTTGTCTATGCTATGTGCAATCATTTTGGAATATACATGACTTAATATTTGCCAGTCATTTTAGTTATAGTTAAGTCACTTTTGGTTTAGATTGTGTTTGTATTTGCCAATTATTTTAGTTATTTGTAGAAGTCATCATGAACTTCCATTCAATATCCCTATCAACATGCCCACCACACATTGAATTTGTTTACTAGTTTGTATTTTCTTTTTAAATTTGCAAAGAAAAGAAGTTGATCTTGTGACAATTCCTAGTATCGATATTTATACTTTCAACTATAACAAGTATAATATATTATTAATTCATTTAAATTAAAAATAATTACTAAATTTATTTATATCTCATTCAAGTTTTCCACTAGGTTATAGTTTTGAGGAAGGTGTTGCAAATTATAGCTACATAACAATGCTCACAACAATTTCCATCCATGAGCCAAGAATTTAATAGCAATATTGAATGCAAGGTCACTTGTGTGTCCACATTTATCAATGATATGACTCATATAAGAATTTAATAGCAATATTGAATGCAAGGTCACTTGTGTGTCCTTCACACCATGGAATTGGGATTGGACATCTATTTTAGGTTCATGGCTTTAACTCACTATTTGTGGTTTCCTAGGTTTTCTTGTTACCCTCTCAATTGTTGTCCTTGATGTCAAAGGCACAAACTCTTGCATGGACAGTATTTGGTCACTCTCATGTTCATATTCATGTTGACATGGCATTGGCATCATGGCATTTTCATGACAGTTGGTATTGATGATAGTTAGTAGTGGTTATTGTTAATTGTTATACGTGACAGTGAGCTTGGCAGCATTTGGTTGACTTGGTATTACAAGTAGTGTTGGTATTGGTGATAGGAAGGTATTCATGATGGTATTCACGACTAAGTATTAGTCAATATGCTTAGCATTTGATGCAAGTTGGTATGCTAGGCATTGTTTATCTCACTGTAGTGAAAATGACATTTGATTTAGTACTTGATAAAGACATTGACATTTTCCTTGATATTTTTCTTTAATACAAGGTAAAGTCATATCTTTGACTTTGGTAATGTTAAAGGTTTGGTTTTGCATGGTACATAGTGATACATCTGGTGGGCTTTGACATTGGTATTGATATTAGTTAACTTTTTTTGGCTCTGATCGGATTGCATTTCAAATTGTCATATTGTGTTAGAAATTGGCATACATTGATACACATGTGATGGCACTCAGATTGGTATTGTTAGTATTCTCATTTACATTGTAGTGCTTGATATTTTAGATTGGTATTGATGAAAAATTCATTCATTACAGTGATCTTTGATTTGTTATTGACACACATTTTGCAGTAAATAGTGGACACACTTTTTGCAGTGGCCAAGTTACAAGATGGATGATTCATACATGCTTAACATTTTATATTGTTCTTGATGTGTGTTTAATACTATCCCTCATAAGGCATTGTTATATTCTTGACATTTGATACATTATATCCTTGTTATTTTTATGTTATTAATGCTTTATGTATCCTTGTCACAAATAGGGATTGATTGCTTATCACCATTTCACTAATAAGTCATTGATCACTTATTACATACAAGGTCAATAAAGTTGTTAACAGCTTGAAAACATACAAGATTAATAATTTGTCGAGTATTAAGTAATCACAAGGATAGGTTATACATGTTGCAAGAATGATGATCTTGACCCTCTACATAACATGATATTCAAAGGTCATTAATCATTAGGTTTTAGACATTGGCATAAAATCCTATCAAAATTCACTCCATTATGTTGTCAATATTATGAGAATATTGCCCAATTCAAAAGGTATTATTATTAAGGTATTGACATCATTAGGGCACCAAAGACATTAACATTTGTTTTCACCAAAGATATTATTATCAAAGTATTATCATTGTGTTGACTTTGGTGTCATTGAGTTTATTATTGGTATTATTGTGTTTGACATGACTCAAACCCTATTTGTGGCATGCTAGGGCATGAGGGTTTCTTGTGAAGCCTGTAGCAATTTTTGGAGCTACTCTTTAGACTGAGACAGTTGCATGGATTTGGGCTGAGATAGTAGCAAGGTGTGGTGACTATGATGGTTATTTCCAGTTGACTTTGGTCTATTTTCTTCTTGTGAAACCATACTTGAGAACTATATTTTGCCAGTTATAATGACAGTTGTGAAAAACAATTCCAAATATAATTTTTTTTATGGAACTTATGAAGGGTTTTTGGTATTTAGGTGTGACATAGTCACAATGTGAAGTGGCAATGGGGATGAATGCAGCTATGAGACTTATACTCTATTAAGAGTCATTACTATTGGACAGAACATTGACAACTTGATTTGTAATATGCAGAAAATAGTGAAGAGATAAAATTAATATGTTTTGTGATTTATGGGTTTCAATCAATGAAATCTATAGAACATAAAATGTGTTAATTTAGATAGTTGTAATGAACTAACTAAAATAGGGAAACCCTCTAACTTTTATTCTTTCAAGATATACAAAATGGTATAAGGTCATGTTAGTGAGACAAGATTGACCTTTTGCCAGTGAGGCTTGTAACCAGTGAGGTTCTTTTGCAAGTGAGGCATTTTACCAAGTTGTTTTTTATCCCTATAAGGGTTTTCCACTCATGAAAATTTGATGCAAGAGCATCCTAGGGTAGTTGGCAATCATGTATGTCGGTGTGTTGTAGTGTTTTTGTGTTACTCAGTTGCAGCTTTGACCAAGGGGCTAGGTCATTGAAGGGCTCAGTCGCTAAAGAAACTCGGCAAACTTCTGGTGCTCAGCAGAACCTAAGCTCGGCGATGCTTGTGGTGCTCAGTCGACATGCTTTCTCGGTGATGCCTAGCTTGTTCGGTTGTTTTTACTGGCGCTCGATAGTTTGGCTTACCAACTGGAGTTCTTGGAGATTTGGTTGGCCGACTTGATGTATTTAATGTTGGTAGCTTATGTTGCATTCTCCTATGTGGATCTAGAAGCCAACATGGAGAATTAATTATTTGTAAGGCTATTTGAGAGCCGGCTGATGTTGCATTTAATAGTTGTTTGTCTTTAGAAGCCAACTGGGTTTTAGGATTTATTTCTTTCTTCCAGCCGACTTGTGGCTGGAGTAGTATAAAAGCAGAGGTTTGGGTAGTTGTTTAGAAGCAGGGGGAATTGGTCAGGAAATAGTGATGGGATCCTGCGAGATCTTGAAGATCAAATTGTTTGTCTGATGTTTGTAGTAACAGAGCTAGTGGTTTGCATGCTTGGAGACATGGAGATTGCTTGGTGGCTTGCAAGCTTAAGTTTAGATCTTCCTTAGTGTTTCTACTAGTTGCTGATGTGTCGCAGAGCTGGACTAGCTAGGGGATTGTAGAATTACTATTGTAATTGATTGTATTTGGCCCCGGAAGGCCTTGTAACCGGGCATGTTGAATGAAAGTTCTATTGGAGTATTCTCTTGTTGTGTTTCCATTGTATTGTTGTTGCTAGTGTAGGTTTGGACTATCCATTCTGGGATTTTTTGTATTGCACTGTGTCAAGTGGTATTAGAGCTTGAAGTTTTGGAGTGTGTAAACAGATCACCGAGTTGAGGTAGTTTGCACCAAGACCTTGGGTTGGTGATTTATTGCCTTGGGTTTTCGAAGATCTTAAAGGATGCCTCCGAGAAGATTGGGCCCTAGGGTGATTGCGGATCTCTGTGATGTTGTAGAATCAAATATTACAGAGAAGGTTAAAGTTGATTTTAGATCTAAGATGGAATTGATGAAGAATGACATGATTGCTGAGATCATGAGGGCCATTGCTAGTATGTCGAGGAATCTTAGTACTGAAGATGGCTATGAGGAAGCTGTTGAAGACTTTGAAGCTATTGGATCTAGTGGAGATGATTAGAGGGACAGATCTGGTGAAGACAGAACTGGTCGGTTGCAGATATCTGGGACTCAGTTAAGTACTAGTTACTGAATGGAAGTTGCTAACTTCTCTGGTACTTTGAGAACTGAGAACTTGATTGATTGGATTGGTGAGTTAGAAGACTTCTTTGAGCTTGAAGAAATTGAAGATCTTCTTAGAGTAAGATTGACACAGACTAAGTTGAAAGGACATGCTGCTCTTTGGTGGAAAGAATTGCAGAGGAAAATAGAAGATGAAGGTGAAATGAAGATCAATCGGTGGAGGCTGATGGTGGCAAAGTTGAAAGCTAAGTTCATACCTGCCGAATATGAACTTGAGTTGTTTAAGAAATTGCAGAACTTGAAGCAGAAAGAGTTGACTGTTGAAGACTATATCGAGGAGTTCTATAAGTTGACTATTCGGTCTGGACACAGAGAAATTGGTAAAGAAAAGGTAGCTCGGTATGTGAATGGCTTGAGATTCAATATTCAGGATGAGCTTGGTATGCTGAAGATTGATTCAGTTGAGGATGCTTATCAGTATGCTCTGAAGGCAGAAGATGAGTTGAATAGGAGACAACATGGTAATTCCCGAGGGAAGGAGAAACAAGATCACTCGGTGAAGCATAAACCGACTGCTGAAGATGAACCAAAACCTGTTGAGCCAAGAAAGAGGATAGGTAAGGTTTCCTTTAAGGGTACTTGTTATAATTGTGGTGAAGAAGGACATTGATCATTTGAATGTTTGCATAAAAAGCTTGGTAATAGCAGGAATGTTGTGGTGAATGAGAACATATTGAATGAACCCGAAGTAGAGTCAAAAAATTTGTTGGTTTGAAGAACATTGCTTGATACTAAGGTGGAACCTTGTCAGAGGAGTAATTTGTTCAGAACTCGGTGCAAGTCAGGAGGTAAACTCTATGATGTGATTGTGGATAGTGGTAGTACTGATAACCTTGTAGCTGAGGAGATGGTTCAGAAACTTGGTTTCAAGAGAGTGAGACATCCTTGTCCTTATAGGATTGGTTGGTTGCAAGATGTTCATGCTTTGGAAGTGAGGGAGCAATGTCTTGTTGATTTTCAGATTGGCTAGTATAAGGATCAAGTGTTGTGTGATATTTTGGACATGAGTAGTCGTCACATATTGCTCGGTAGACCTTGGCAGTATGATTGCAGGGTTGTGCATGATTGTGTCAAGAATGTGTTTACTATTGAGAAGAATGGCAGGATGTTTTCCCTGATGCCTTTGCTGGATACAACACTCGGTAGGAGGAACTTGAGCTTTGGGAGCCTAGTTGAGTTGAAGGATCCTGAAAGGATTGGAGATCAGTATGGAGAACAAACATGTGAATTATTGAGGAAAGACTTGAAAAGGCAAAGAAAGCAGAAGTGGAAAAATGTGCAAGCTGAAGACTTGGAGGACATGTATGTGAAGAACCAGTTCGGCGTTTATGTGTTGAATCCCGGAAGATGTTCTTCCAGCCATTGAGAACATCTTTTTGTACCTAGGGTGTTCGATGCATGAGCATCCTAGGGTAGTTGGCAATCCTGTATGTTGGTGTGTTGTAGTGTTTTTGTGTTACTCGGTTGCAGCTTTGACCGAGGGTCCTCGGTCAAGGTCATTGAAGGGCTCGGTCGCTGAAGGAACTCGGCAAACTTCTGGCGCTCGGTAGAACCTAAGCTCGACGATGCTTGTGGTGCTCGGTCGACGTGCTTTCTTGGTGATGCCTAGCTTGCTCGGTTGTTTTTACTAGCGCTCGGTAGTCTGGCTTACCAACTAGAGTTCTTGGAGATTTGGTTGGCCGACTTGATGTATTTAATGTTGGTAGCTTATGTTGCATTCTCCTATGTGGATCTAGAGGCCGACATGGAGAATTAATTGTTTGTCAAGCTATTTGAGAGCCAATTGATGTTGCATTTAATATTTGTTTGTCTTTAGAAGCCGACTGGGTTTTAGGATTTCTTTATTTCTTCTAGCTGACTTGTGGCTGGAGTAGTATAAAGCAGAGGTTTGGGTAGTTGTTTAGAAGCAGGGGGAATTGGTTAGGAAATAGTGATGGGATCCTGGAGATCTCGAAGATCAAATTGTTTGTCTGATATTTGTAATAACAGAGCTAGTGGTTTGCATGCTTGGAGACAAGGAGGTTGCTTGGTGGCTTGCGAGCTCAAGTTTAGATTTGCCTTAGTGTTTCTACCAGTTGTCGATGTGTCATAGAGCTGGACAAGCTAGGGGATTGCAGAATTAGTGTTGTAATTGATTGTATTTGGTCGTAACCCGAAAGACCTTACAATCGGGCATGTTGAATGAAAATTCTATTGGAGTATTCTTTTGTTGTGTTTCCGTTGTATTGTTGTTGCTAGTGTAGGTTTGGACTATCCATTCTTGGATTTTTCGTATTGCACTGCGTCAAAAATATTGTGTTATGGTTTTTTTGTGGGCTTCATGGTTTTCATGTTTCCATACAAATTCATTTATTTGCTTCATAACATTTGATGTTGTTTAAGGATCTACTTATGATTGTCACATTTGGAATAAAATTGAACATTCAATTGTATGTTTGAAATTAAATAGTAGAACACTGATTCACCCCCCACCTCTTAGTGTTCTCTATACTCTAACATTTCACTGCCTATATGTTGAGGCATTGGTATAGAGGTTTAACATTTGTATGGATGCTTTGCTAGTATTATAGGTTCTTTGTTTTGGTTCACTATCAATACGTTGTCAAGAGTGTCAACACAAAGGCGATATCATTTGTTGTTGGTTTCAATCTATTGTAACACTTGTTTCATGTTAATAAATAGAAACTTGCATTTGGATCTAGGTTTTTTACCCAAAAAGTTTATCCCAAAGAAATAGTATTCTCATTTTGCTTATTTTTATCTTCTCTTTATTTCATTATTCGCTTTAGTCAATAAGCCTAATTTAAGCTTTAGATGAGTAGGATACAATCTAGTTTAATGTTCCTAACTAGATATGAACATTGTCAAATCAACCATTATCTAGCACTCTTTGTGCATCCACTCTTTTTACTTTTAGTTGGCTAACTGTCCAATAACTCAAGTTTGTAAGCATAGAAATCTTAGACACCTATTCTTCATTTCTTTCATCCTCATTATTGTATGTCTCTATTTATTGATTAATCTTGCAACATACCCTTTTTCCATTGGTAATTCTTCAATGTTATTATCCTTTTTCACTCATCAAGTAGATAGAACCGAATCCCATTTTCTAATTAAACTATGTGTTGTGACCCACAAGTCTTCTTGCAACAAAGACAATGGACCTCAAACCATGTTAGATATCATCAACAAACTAAATTTTAGTGATGCAAAATGGTGATTAGAGTCACAACAAGGAAGTTGCACAAGCACAAAACAAGGATTTACCAAAAACATGGCAATTCTTCATTAAGATAAAGGAATGTTATTACGTCTACGATAGCTACTAAATTGTATTCCACACATCACATTTTTCACTCCACCCCCTTCTCTTAAGAAAACATGTTGTCCTGTCTTATGTTTTAAACACTCGCCAACCAAGGACAGTTGTACAAACTTCCCTTTGCAAGACCTCTCTCAAAAAAGACTTCAACCAACAACCCTCGTCAATATTGAAAAAAAAAATTTCTCTCTCCACATGTGCTTATCACAAACCTTCACCCATGACATGTATTGCTACACAAGCTTTTGCAACCTTTCAAGGTCACTGACCTACTCCATGTGCACTATTGCACCACTCAAGAACTACTCTATGTCACTTATGTTATCATCAATGCTTCATCTTACTTTGTTAAGGAGTCAAATATCCAATTCACAACCTCCATTGATTTATCTAAATCTTACTCTAGTCATAAAGACCTCATCAACCTTTATAACAACTAAGCATGACTAAAATTGAGGACCACAAGTTACACTAAATTTTAGTTTATTGTCAACCTAATAATTGTTGCTCTTAACATGTCCTCCAAAAGACTTCATTTGTGTAGAGGATTTAAAATCAGCTTCCAACCAACCACAAGTCCGACTTTGCAAGACCCCATCATGAAGATCTAAGATTGCCTTCTAGTTAGTTGCACAACTAACTCTAATCTTCCATACCGTGCAAGAGATCTGAAATTGCCTTTTTAGATCACTATAGGCAACACTTAGCCAGCTACTAGACTGCTCTAGTAGATCTCTTTGAATGGGAGATCCAAAATTGACTCTACATCACTATATGAGACACTTAGTCAAATACCTAGAAGTGACTATACAAG
This sequence comes from Chamaecyparis obtusa, assembly GCA_027943335.1. Taxonomy (NCBI): domain Eukaryota; kingdom Viridiplantae; phylum Streptophyta; class Pinopsida; order Cupressales; family Cupressaceae; genus Chamaecyparis; species Chamaecyparis obtusa. The sequence goes on along the minus strand of BSBK01011079.1, from coordinate 82,222 downwards.
ATCTCTTTTTATGGAAACTGAAAATTGCCTTATCAATCACTACCAATTACCTTTGACCACATGCACACAATTGACTCCACACAACCTTATTTTTGCAAGAGACAACTGCATTTTGGATCACCATAAGTGAACCTTAGCCAATCATATTGTTGCTAGACAACTAGAAGTGATCCCAAGTTACTTGAAAATTTCTTTCCAAAGGTTGATTACAAAACCCTTCTAGTGAGGCTCATATGAAAGTACACCTTTTTAAAGGCCTCGTGGAATCACCACCCTTCTTAGGATCTCCCTTCTTTCTTCTCAATGCTCCACAACAGTTTTCCAATGGATCTCTTTTTAATATGCACTCACTGTACAATATGATCCCAACTCACATAGCAAGTCCGCTTCCATCCTTGGCCTCTAGTTTTCTCCCATGTCATTTGTCTGGATCATCACTTCCACTCAATCTATCACAAGAACTTCACACTTAGTCCACTTCTGCTATTGTTTTCAATCCCCTCTATTGTGGGTGTTACACTAGAATAGGTCTCTCAACATCATCAATTCAACTTTCCTCCACCAAATGTGTTACACTTCAAACACCATCCAACTACTTGGGAAGCAACCTCAAGGAATCCTCTACCAAGAATCCCTGAAATTGGGACACAAGTCCTCTTGCTGTTGAACATGATTGCAATCAAGCATTTAAAACTTTGTCCACTTCTCTAACAAATCATAGACTTCCTCTAACAACCTACAGCTTTCATCCATTGTGCCAAACCATTGTCAACTTATCTCCTTTTGTACTAACTACCTTACATGCATGTTGTGTGCATTTGCTCAGATATTTGATCTGACTTGTAGGACTTCCTTTGTGACTCTCGTGTGGCATCCCTTGGGAGGAACCCATTTCTTAGCACAGCCTTCTAAATGATGCCCACGTCTTATGTGGAGCCTCGCACTCATGGCATTACTGGTGCCTATCCTCTATGCATTGCCCTAGTGACTGTGCTACCACCACTTGTACCATGCTCCTAGCTAATCCAAGTGGGGGAGCTAAGTGTACACTCCTACATCAGTTATTCAGTTTGTTTTTGCGCTAAAATGATAAACATCTATATTCCACCTTGTAAATATGGATAGATTGAGATACTCTTCATAGAAGAGTGTATCGTAGAAGACATGGGAACCTTATTGAGCAAGGACATAACTTCACTTAAGACTTGGGATTGTGTAGAATAAAAGCCCTAAAGAGACAAGCCATAAATTAAATGCAGCTTGACTGTCATCACAGAATTGAGAAATCTAGCTAACAGCTGAATAATGAATGAATAGAATGAAAACCTTGAGGACCGAGACGAGTTTTGTATAACTGATCACCATAACATCTATAGAGAGTTGGGCAAACCTAGCAAGTGCATTATCTTATAAACTATCAATTATGTGCATGCCAATCAGTGAAAGACTTTACATAACTGCGAGCCAAATTCACATCCCAGTAACCTTAGAGCTCCAAAATGTTATAGACAAAAGATTCAAAGGGAGTTGGAGACATTCAAACAGTTCCATTTATCAACTTTAGAAATATCTATGCACCAAATGCGTTGCTCTGGTAGCTTTATTGTCCAAATACTTTTACATGTCAATCCTCTTTCATGCAGAAAAGGGCACTCTCAGCCATAGATGCCAAGAAAACTTTGCTAAGACGTAGGAATTAGAGTTGACCACAGTGCTAGCTATAGATATATATCAAATAGGGAGAAGAAATAAGACCACTGATGGCTTTGACTACATGGAAGCACAGATTGCTTTGTTCTGCCTGTGATCAATTGGGGCACACTGTAAGACCAATGGTTTAGATGAAGTAATCAACTCAGAATCTTCTGCAGGGAAGTTTCTGTTCCATCCTGTTGTGCATTGGCTGTTTCAGAAGCTATGGCCAACTTGAACGACAAGTTTTTATAGGTTCCTTTCTTGATTCATTTGAAGTGCATTCATATGCTTCGAATTTTATTACAACAAACTTGAAATTTATGTTGCTAAAATATTTCCTCCAAACATATACTAGCTGCAGAGACAAATTCTCACAATTCAAAGCGCCTTAACATATAAACTGGAAGTAATCATTGATGTAAAAACCAATAGATATACTAGCATGTCTAATTGGATCTATAGCCAGTTTTTTATTTATGACCTCCATTACATTTATAGATGAACTAAGGCATGAATGAATAGTGCCTGAATTTGATAATAATATATCTCCAGGGTACAAATGGAAGACAAAAATCAATTTTTTTCGACATGTTACATTCACCAAAATAGGTGCAGTTTTTAACACTGTGGTACATAAGGTTCATTTATCTCCAGGAAAGCTTAAAACTTCACTGGCCTTCAAAAGCTCACCCCAAGCTTTAGAAGTTGTAGCACCAGGACCATTTACATCATCAATGTCTGTGTGCTCTGCAGAAGTATAAACTGACTTATCTTCAATTTCAAGTGAAGAATTTATCCTCCTTGGAGAGGTACAAACTTTGCTGTCTGACATCTCAACAAGAAGCCCCGAAGATAAAAATATATCAGGACTTCTCTCATTTTCATGAGTGCCTTCTGTATTGAAAAGACAACTAGTGTTATATTTTGTTGACTGTGGATATTCATGATCAGAATCACCTGCTGAGGCTTCGTCTTCTTCCAAAACCCCCATTTCTCTCCCAGATTCTACTAGATTTTGCTCAGAACAAAATTCACTACAAAGCTTACTTTCAATAGTCAATATTTTTTGAGATCCTAACATCTGTCCCAATTGAGCCTGTGTGCCAACTTTCTGATTCACCACTTGACTTTCATTTGGATCTAGTTCATCATGAGGAAAGTTAAGTTTTGCAGATGTACCAAGTTGATCATAAGCTATTTGATCATATGCCATAGCAGCATCTTCACCAGTGAGAAATGTCCCCAAGTAGGTGTGCTTCTTCAAAACAGGATTATAGTATATAGATTGAAATTTCTTTCCATTACTATAAACACCTCTGTAATCAATGTGCCTTGTGAAGCCTGACCTCTTAGAAGCCCCTGACGGATGAGATTTATGGGATCTTCCAACTTTTCCATGTTGAGGACAACTCGTGCTTTCTTTTAAGTTTTCTTGCAGAAGAGGAAAGGCTTTTTCCAGTGAATTCTGATCACTAACTGTCTCTTGCATAGAAGAATCTGCTATAAGGTGCAGATATTTCGAGTTCAAGCCTCTTCTTGATCTAAGTTTCTTCACATTAGTGTTGAGAAGCAGTTCAGAGAAAGTTTCCTCATTTTCTTTCAGGCAATGAACACGAGTATCTTCTTCCATTAAGTTGGCCTCAGGTTCAACATCAAAACCAATCTTCCCATTCTTACATGTTTTATCATCAAAAATGTCATCCTCAGCCTGCACCTCTTCTTTTTTTTCTGAGCTACATGTATGGACATTGTTATGTGATATAGAGCCACTCTCATCAATGACTGCATTTGAAGGCAAGTGGAATTTTCTATCTTCATTTTGCTTTAGGAGGTTGATGTTAGTATCCTCTAATTCAATCTTACAAAACTCAAAATCTTTATCTGCAACATTACAATCATATCTTTCTACAGTTTCCTTTTGTATATCATTTTCATTAACAAGATTGACCTGGTCACGACCTCTCCTAATTTGCATAGCCCTCGATTTAGATGTTGTTCTATACACACGAGCATATTCTGACTCAATTTTGTAGTCTCTGTGAAATCCTGGAATCAAACCTCGCTTTGGCAAGTGCAGACAATGATCTCCAAAATGAGAAGCTTTTTGCCCATCTTCGTTTTTACTCATTTCACTAAAGGGAATGTCAATATCTTCTGATAATGGTTTCCTTTCCTTCTTTCCCCCAATTGCATAAGTATTCTCTGTATCATGACTACTTTTCTCAATCTGCAAAAAATCAGAGGTAGAAGCAAGAGAACAAGTTTTTATGTTGTTCATCTCTCTTTCCTCAGTCTGCAATAAAGTGCAGTGTTGCTCTCCAGAAATCAAAGGCTGTGGTTCATACAGGCTTGTGACCTTGTCCCTTATAGCAGAAGAATGCACTGTTAATTTACTTCTCTTTGCTTTAGGTAGCTTGTGGAAATTTGCTGCTTTCTTTTTTTTCATATTTTTCCCTGTGGCTGTCACAGAAAGTTTCTCTGCTTTAACTGAGGGTTGATGCACTACAGATTGCATCTTGAAGAGGTTTTTGCTCAAAATAGAACCAAGCATGCTACTATCATTTTTCAAATCATCTTGCTGTTGAAGTTCGGGAAAGTTCAGAACAGAATCAGCACCCAATTCTATTACCTTCTGGTCCCTTGCATGAGCTGCCTCAATTAAACCATCATACATCCCAATGTACAACTTTTTCTTTGTACTCCTATCATAAAGACTTGCCTCAAATCTACCAGAAGCTGTTTTTCTCACACCATAAAAGTGTGGTTCATTCTCAGTCTTTCTGACGTTTTGACTTTGTTCTTGAGATAAAAAGGTATTCTCACTATCAGTTACTGTTTTGGCCTCCCTTATTTCATCTATATTGTGCTTGCCAAGATCCATACCACTTACTATCATATTTGAGTTGTCATAACTTGGTTCAGTCACATTATCATTTTGTTTATCTTTGACATTCAAATACTCAGGAGGGCAGTCAATGTCTTGAATTCCAGTCACAGATACTGCAGTGCGTCTAAAATTCTTCCTCTGATAACTACTATGAAGAAATGACTCTGTAATTTCTTCTCCATCCAGTGTGCTTTCAGGAAATGAAACACAATGGCTGGAATTATTCAGGTCAACGGTTTTCCTCAATTTTTGTTTCTTACTGTACACCCTTGAAAATTTGTCTGTGAATTTTGAGCCTTTTTCACCAAAAAGTTTGTGAGAATATTGACTCCTAGGTGTACCTTCCTCGAGTTCATCAGAAGTGAAATTCTGCCCTTCAATTTCAGCAATTGGACCTGTTCTACATTGACCAGAGCTTGTATCATTCATATCTATGTGACTTGATAAATTATTTCCATAGATTGACAGGAAGTCACTGGCAGACGGTATGGGGGGTTTTCTCTTACCTTGGGAGAGATTCCACATCTTCTTTCCTGGCTTCTCATCTGCTAAAAGATGGTCTTCATTTCTCCTTTTACTATTCATTGACCTTCTCTTTCTTGGCGCCTCTCGAAATATACTTGCCTCCTCTCTGAAGGATCTTGAAGGAGATTCTAATTCAAATCCATGAGAAAAATTCGTCACTGCTTTTTCACCCCTCAAACTGCGAGCTGCATCATCATATGCATAAGCAGCTGCCTCTTCAGTAGGATAGGTCCCCAACCAAAGCCTCTTTCCCTCGGGAGTTCTTATTTCAGCACCATAACCTCCCCAAGGTCGCCTTCTTACACCAACAAACTGAGAAGAGGATACGCTATGGCCAGGCCACCCTGACATTAAATCCTTCGTGTCCAATCTCAGCTTGTGCTTCTTCAAGATTCCAGCATTTCTTTTTGGCTCTCGAATAGGGCACTTCAAACCCATGGTTGTGAAGTCCAACTTGCCTAAATCAATAATAGGCATCAAAAGTGGGTGGTCAGAGTGCTTAGCTAAAGAATCCTTTCCACTACAATGCAACAATCTTGCAGGAGTCCACATTAAGCCTACCCTTATCAAATCAATTGGTCCTGTTTCCACAAAAGAGGGTGCCCCATGAAACCAGAAATATTTTCTCTTAGCACTAGATCCAGGACATGGAAGACTCTTATTTTTTTCATAGATCTGGCATTTACCTTCTTTCAACATATTTTGAGTCCCAGATTTAACATTTGGACATGATGTACCTCCTCCAAACATTTGTTTCTCGAACAAGGTTCCTTTTGTTTTCATATCCCTCCCTGTACTCTCTATGTCAGTCATCTGCCTTGGGACACTACAGTCTCCTGTCTCAGTGCAACACAGTTTAACATGACTTCCATTGATATCTTTGTAAGTAGCATCAAGACTATGTTGACATCTTCTTTTCTTCATGACATCTGTCCCAGAACCATTACTCTCATCTCTTACACTTTCTGATGCATCACTTGACTCAGATACCCTTTTTTGATCATCTAATTCAACTTTGTCAACTGTGCATGACCTATAATGCCTTGCTTTTTCTCTTACAGGAAAATCCATTCCAGGCTGCATATCACTTGGACCATCTTCACAAGCCTGATGCCATTGTTTATGTAGCACATTTACTAATGATGCATTTAATGGAGGAAACTGTGTGACATCTGGCACCAGATATGCTCCATCACTATCATCAACCGAGTTAGTTCTCTGAGGTTCCCACATTTTTGGAGGAGCAGAGCACTCCAAGTGATCATGAGCAACAGTGGCTGCTAATACTAACAATGAAAATCTTCCACAAAAAGGATTCTCCTGTTGAGTGATGACTTCCATCCTTAAATTTGGAATCACCATCTGTTTATGAATCTGACAAAATCTGCACAGAAAATAAAAAAATGTCAATAACTTTTTCTTTAACCAATACATTCAATAACTGCGATCTTTTAATTAATTGGAAGAATAATCATGAGAATTGTTGCCAAATATACGTAGAAAATCTTCAGAAGAATCAGATATACTGCCTTCATCACACAGACAATTAAATTAATTCCAGTCATAAAATTTAAATCTTGATTGAGAATAGAGGAGATAACCTCGTATCTGCAACACAGAGGGAAACAGGGAATCTGCATCTCTGCCTGCTATTTGGTACGATAAAATCACACTGCTTGTATGGAGCTGATGGATCTTCCAGAATATGAAGCATGCAGAATCGAAATCCACAAAACACATACTCTGAGCACTTTTCTGCACTCGACTGGCAGAAGGAAGCAATATACTGACGTCCACCAGCTAAATCATGATGAAATGATGATGTAGAAGGGAAAGGATAGAAACAAGATGCCAAATTAATTCCTAAATCTGCTTTCTCAGATCTGGACAACCCCCTCTTATCTGAAAGCATAGCAGAACCAATATGTTGTGATCCAGCAACAATTTGTTGTTTGTCCACTAAAGCCTCAGTTAAGTCAAAATTCCCTTGAAATATGGGGCATACATTATGACCATTGCATTGAACAGTAGCAGGATTCATTATTGACCTCGCAGGCTCAAAACTAGAAACAATTTGGCCATTTCTATTTTGCCCTTGACTTTTTGAACATTTATTCAAAGGCAAACCAAAGGAATCTATCCCCACCATATTCCCAACAGTGGCATGATCTATTTTAACTGCACAGTAAGTATCACAGTATAGGGAACAAGCTTGCACATTGAGTTCCTGTTTAGAATCTCCAATTGTGTATTGTGAGCAATCCGCAACTGCTTTTTGACCACCTATACTTTCTTTCCCATTAATTTGGTGGGGAGTTGCATAACTGCCATTTCTGAAATAAATTGCCTTTCCCTCCCTCGTCGTAATTCCCTGACCATTAGTGTCAAACCTCTTTTGAAAGACTTTTGAATGTGCATTTGTCCAATAATCTTTAGCCCCTATCTCTGAGATATCATTTATGCTAGAGGTTACCTGTAGAATACATTACATATTAATAAATATTAAGCAACTTCAGAAAATCACAGAACAATAGACCAACCAAAGGATATAGTCAAAGGCATCTTAACAAATAAGATAAAATAAATAGAAATTGAAGGTTGGGGTAATCGAAATGCCTGCCGAAATATGGCTATTAGTTATTATTTTGGTATGAGGAGGAAATAAGCTTTGCTAGGGTTTTGTAATTTTCTGCTTCTGCTGTTCTCCTCAGCATTCTTGTTTTTACTTAGCCCTTCTTCTGGTTTACTCTCTGTGAGGAAAGATATATCCCCCTTCATTCATTTCAACACATTGCTTTTCTAGTGGCTAGCAGCAAGCACAAAATGGATTAACCCAGAAATAGTCTAAATCAATGCATGCCATCTTCAGATGATTCCCCATTCATCATTATTGATTCCATGAATTCCAAAAGAACATGGACTCTTTGCATGGAAGAAGCTTGATTTGCAGATTCCTTGGCATCCACCTAGCTCAGGGAGAGTTGTATCTCTGAGTTTGTAGGAACTGGAAACATAATAAAGACCTTAGAGTTACAAGCCTGTGCCGAAGGATACTATATTGCTGTTTTTGCCAATGAATCAGATAGAAATGTGATTGGTGGTTCCTATTTCTACCAAAATTTTGGCTTCCTGATGAAGCACTGGCATGTGGGCTTCAAACCGTTGAAGGAAATGCCTTCTACAATGCACACTCTCCCTCAAGAGTTTTCATCCCAACATGTTATTGAAACAATTGCCAAATTTTTGGGATCAAGTATTGAGATCTCTCGGCCTTTCCATGGCAACGGTATTTCTATTTATGCAAGAATGTGTGGAGCCTGATCTATTTCTCTTCCAAAAAGTATTATAGCAAAGTATAATGGTTCCTATCTCTGGATTATGAAAGTTTATTGTTCAGATGTCTGGGATGCCATAAATATGGACATCTATCAGGGAATGCCCTATTCTTCATGTGAAAGTGCAAATATATAGGTTTAAGAAGACTTTGAGAATGATTAGGAGGATTTTATTAAACCCCCCAAAAAGCATGCAATTAGAAACAAGTTCCCAGACAAAGAACAAAAAGGACATAGATCAGATTAAAAGGATGTAGACTCAAGTCCAAGAAAGTGAATCTAAGGAAAAGGAAGATCAGATTAAAAGCCTACACGTTAAAAGATCTAAAAAGATGGTAGATAAATCGAAAAAGGAGATGGATCCTTCAGTAAAGAAAATCAAAGACAACAGTATCAGTCCTAAAAATCAAAAGGAAGGTGCAAAAGAACACTGGCATCACCTTGGATCACCAAGACGGCTCCAATTTGCAACCAAATGGTTCAAGAAAGGTTACAAATCACAAAAGGGCTACAAAAAGAAAACAAGATTTTGGACATGCAAAGATCAAGAGACCAAATATATATACCACTTTACAATTTGTAGCTTTGGCAGATATAGCTGCTAGAAATCAATCTCAGCTAGAGGAGCACCAAGCAAACGAAGATTACCCAATAAAGATTTCCTCAAGGAACATTAGGGGATAGAACTCACCCTCCAAGAGAAGATTGCTCTAGAGATTCTTATAGAAATTCAATATGGATATCTACATAATATAGGAAACTAAGATCAACTCCAATCAAGAAGTCCAGAATATGCCTCTCTTTCCAAGCAAATGGAGGGTTACAAGCCATCATCTAGAATAGGCAGGAAATTCCTCTAATCTATGTTTTTCTCTTATTAATATTAATGACCCTCTAATAATCTAGGAAAAGATTCATTTTTGGGGCCAAATCAAAGACATTGAAAGTGGATGATGAAACTAAGTGGATAGGTACTGGTGATTTCAATGCTAGGCTTCAGTCTTCTGAAAGGTGGAGCTCCTTCTCTGCCTAACAAGGAAAGGCTTCCTTCTCTCCTTAGAGATTCTTCCCTCTAGTATTTTCATCCTAAAAGAGGTTGGTTCACCTAGACTCTAAGTTGCTGAAATGGGTTTGAGGGTGGGTGTAAGATACGGGTTCAGATACGGTGGTACAAAGATATGGTGGTACGACCAAAATTACAGGTATGGGTATGGGTACGGCTACGGCTATATATATATTACATTTAAAATGAGTAATAAAATAATATCAATATACAAATATGTTTGACTATTTAATAAAGTTAAACATAAAACAAAATAAATAATAAAATGTCTAAAAATTTAATTTAAAATATTATTAATAATATATATTATATTCTATAAGTTAAATTTAAATATTTTAAAATATCAAATTTTAACATATTCAATAAAAACAAAAGTAAATATCAAATTGACTGATTTAAAACATAAAGTATAAATAAATTAAGCACAGAAGCCACTGACAGAAGCAAGACCATATTTCTTATTCTCACTGAATCCACCGAATCCAATGTGAACCCAGGGCCAGACCAGAACTGGAACCGTACCAGGACCAGCACCTGGGCTCTGAAAGTCAAATTTGGTGTCTTAGCCTAGACTAATAGAAGGAAGGGCAATGATTTAATCTTGGCTAGAATTGATCATTTCTTGGCTTCTACATCTTGGTTAGACAATAATTTCTTTGCAATTCTAAAGTCCTTATGGAGGGAGGCTCAGCTCACTAGCCAATTTCCTTGAACATTGACCCTAATTCTTTCCCCAGACACACTCCATTTATATTGGAGAAAATATGGTTAACTCATCTCAATTTTGAACAGGTTATTTCTTCTTGTTGCAAAATCAACATAAGTTCTATGGTACAAGGATGTATATATTCAATAATAAGTTGAAAGCTCTTAAGCTTAGACTAAAGGATGGAGTCATCAGCACTTCAAAAATCCGTTTTAAGAAAAAGCTACTATACAGAGCAGAAAGACTGAAATTCATGATCTACTAGGACAACACCAATTTGAATAATTTATTTGAATGAGAAAAAGAGGTATCTTACAGGCTTTATGATATTTACAAATAAGAGATCTACTAAAGGAAAAATTCTAGACTCAAATGGCTCCAAGAAGGAAATCAAAAGCTAGGTTTTTTCACATTTCCTGTAAAATCCGAAGACATGGAAATCACATCTCCATGCTTCAACTGGAAGATGGAAGAGTTACTGAAGACCCTCAAACCTTAAGTGGTCCTTGGCATCATTCTGGTAGAAAATGCTTTCAATGTATAATCAAGAAAGTTCTAATAAGCAAGAAATTTTTACCGACCGGATCCCCTCCTTGATCAGAAAAATGGAAAATGAGAGGCTCGTGTAGGATATTTCTACAGAGGAAATTCAGGTTTCTCTGTTTGTCATGAGTGGAGATAGGGCTCTCAGATCAAATGGGTTTAAAGCTCACTTTTTCCAAAGTCTCCAGGACCTTATGAGGGATGAGCTATGGGAAGTTGTTCAAGAATCTCAAGACTCCGGATCTTTCTTAAAATCCCTCAATTCTACTTTCTTGACCCTCATTCCCAAGGAGAAGGATGCTATCAAAATTAAAGACTTTTGACCAATTTCCTTATGCAGTATTGTACAAGATTATTTCAAAGGTTATTGCTAATAGATCCGGAAGTCACTAAATTCCTACTATTTTCTCAAAGGGAGCAAGGAGGTTTTGTTTGAGGGAAACAAATCACTAATGGTATTGTCACAATGCACAAATTTACTCGTTATAGCTAAGCAAAAGGAATGGAGTGCTCCTCAAATTAGATATGTGACAGGCCTAGGATAAAGTCAACAAGAACCTCTTGGACCAAATTAGCAAAGTTGTCATTTGATTTTGATCAGAGAAATAGGAGCAGAAGCTATGATGCTATTGCCAATTTCTTGATCATGGTCAATGGCTACGTAGAAGGTTTCCTTATGACTTCTTATGGTTCAAGGCAAGAGGATTCACTTGCTTCTTTTATTTTGACTATTGTGGTAGAATATCTTGGCAAGTATATTGGATTTCTCAAAGCTAGAAGATCTCTAAAAGCAATCCAAGCTTCCTCCTTGTGTAAAGAGCTTACTCATCAGCAATTTGTGGATGAGACTGCTTTTTACTACTATCAAAGAACACAAAACTATGAAGAATAGTCTCAATGATTACGAACATGCTTTGGGCCAAAAGGTTAAAAGAGATAAATATATTATCTTTTTCTTTGATATCAACAATAGGGAACAAGATTTTCGTTATAGATGTCTACCTTTCAAGAAAGGAAGTCCTTCAAATACCTATATGGGTTTCCATGTGTTTCTAGGAAGATACAAGAAATAGCTTTGGACTCTTCTATTGAAAAGATTGAATAATTTTTTATATTTGTGGAAAGGCAGATAGTTATCTTCTGCAAATAGAAGCATTCTCCTAACATCAATCTTCCAAGCCATTCCTCTATACAAATTCTCTCTTATGATAACTCCTAGAAGTATCATGTTTAACTACCACATGAAACTTCCTCCGGTGAGGCACTAGGGATAAGTTCAAATACCCCATAGTTTCTTGGAGTGACATTTGCAAAGGTTGCAAAGGTATGAATAGGAATAGTCTTGGCCTTAAACATACTTTTATCTTCAACCAACTTCCCCAAAATTTGTTTAAAAATTCATATCCAACAAAGAAGACTCCAAGATCAGCATCCAAGGACAATATTTGTCAAGAGAGTATCCTTTGTGCCTTCTTCATAGAGATGATCCCTCTATGAATTAATTATTTGGGAGGATGTGAAGGAGTGAAATATTTAGTATCAATTTGTTTTAGAATCATTCAAAATGGCAAAAAAACTTTCTTTTGAGATGAAAATTGGATTTCTTAAAAACCTCTCAAAAAACTTCAAGATTTTCACCCTTCAATGGATATCCTTAAAAATTCTTGGGGCACAATGGTCAATGACTATTGGGAAGAGGATATTGAGGAAACGGGGTGATCAAGAAAGTGGAACTCTATTCCAAAGTTCTCTAATACTCTAGAAGACTCTACAATTTAGCTATTGGTCCTCCTTTAAAGCTTCAAAGTTCAAACCTATTTGGCATGGATGAAGTGGAATCAAGATGGATAAGGATCTATTCTCTTAATGAAGGATATGTTATGCTTCTTCCTATCGGAAATCCCTCTTCGTTTGTTTGGGATCAGATTTGGTACTCAAAGGTTTGCCAAAAGCAAATTATTTTCTTTAGCTTTCCTGTCATTCTCAAATCCTCACATAGGACAAACTCCAAAAGGGGGTTTTCATGGTCTGAGTTAGTATTCTTTATGCTTTACTCATAAAAAGGATTGTTCTCACTTACCATTGCATTGTGATATCGTGAAAAGTATGTAGAATAGATTTTCAAGACTGATTTAATCTCATGTGGGTGTTCCATAATCCCTTTAAGGATAGTGTAAAGCTCGGTAACATCCTACAACTCTTGCTCTCTTTTAAGGATTGTGAAACATGGCTCCAAGCTTCATTGTTTGGATAATGTGGCTTGAAAGGCACAATAGGATTTATAAGGCAAAGGAGAAGACTCTAGACAAAATCTGGCAGGAAATAGGGGAGACATGCACTTGATGCATTAGTTCTCTCAATATTTCTAAATCCAATGAGGTTAATCCCCCTAAGACTTGTATTATGAGGAATTGAGCTATCATTGGAAATCCTTTTTATCACTCCCTTCATAAGGTTTGGAAAAAACAAATCCCATGTGCATTGGTGCCAACAAAAAAGTGTGTGGCTCATAAAGAATTTTGGATGTGCATCAAAAAGTAATTTGAGTTTGTTTGAGGTTGGTGGACATTATAAGTCATGATGGTACTATGATATCACCAAGCACTCATTTTACTGGCATTAATTTGAATAATACAACTGAAGCTAAAGGTCTAATCTTGGGGCTAAGGTAGGGAATTAATAGTTCAAAACCATAGCATTAAAGGATACTCCAACCTCATTATCAACAATCTAATAATGGTAAAACAATTTCTGGGAGGATTTGTAGCTATATCAAGTAAGTTCAAATATTAATGGATCAATTTGATAGTATCCAATTGAAGAATGTTAAATGAGAAGGCAATAACATTGCTAATTGGCTTTTGGCATTTGCTAATGCAAGTCTACAAGATTACTTTTACAACTTTGTGTTGGTTAATTTTTTTACTAAAGATGACAACTTCTTTAGTGTACAATGTCTAATTAATATCTTTTGATAATATGGTTTATTTAACTACGTATTAATTGTTTGTTGGCTTCGAGCGGTTATAAGAGTTTGTTGATAGTTGTGTTGCTCTTGGCAATTATGAGGTCTTGTAAATAGATTTTGAATTGCCGAGGATAGTATGATCTAGTTGGATCAACTTTGATCCTTTGGTGATCATCTTTGGTTTACTTGTATAATAACTTTATGAGTGAATAGCAAGGTTACCCCGAGTTTCAAGAATGGGGGGATGGTGGGATGTGTTTTCGGGACACTGATTTGTCAAGCCAATTTTGGGGATGGCTAGGGGACAACTATATAAAATATATAGGGAAATTTAAATATTTTTATGAAAATATGGATAAAGCATGCACATATAGAACATAACATATAAGAACTAGCAAAATTCTTATGCCAAATTTGTGTTACAATGAGAGTAAAAGTCAAATTTTTAATAGAATTCATTGTCAAAATTCAACCTTAATATGCATAATTTATGATTTTTTCCTAAAGATGGTGACTTCCTTCTATTTACTTTTCTATCTGATAAATTGAATACTTGAATTAGTGAATAGAATTAATAATGCATTCCAGATAAAGGAGTAAAAGCATATCTATATTCACCTAGCTTACGAGATTCACATCCCCTACCTGAGCATCATGGTGCAAATGCATTTGGGTCTGGATGTGCACATGGATGCACCCGGATGCCTTGTGAATGCACATCACAAGGCAGGGATGAGCACCTAGAGCGCATCCAGATTTGAAAAGCACTTTTTGAGTTTAAAAACACATTTTAAAGTGTTGTTTTTTATTTTATTTTTACAAAACCCTAAAATGGCATTTTAAGATGCCATTCATAGTAAAAACATATCATTTCGTTTGTTATTTTGCTCTCTTCTCATTTAGTCACCTTTTTGGCATTTCGAAGGGTAGATTATTTTTGAAGGGGATCATTCGTGGGGTGCTAGATAGCTTCCACAAAGGAGATCTAAGTGTCTAAGGTAAGCATTTGACCCTATTATTGAGTCTTCTAATAAATGTTTTTAGATTTTGGTGTATTTTTTCGAGTTTGTGATGAAATTTTTCAAGTTTTTTTCTAATTTTTTTAAAGAAAAAAGGAAGCAAGTTTAGCTCTCTATTATAATGTTTTTGTATCTTTATTTTGCACTTGTATGCTTGTATTTCTTATTTTTTTTCTAATTTAAATTTATGTAATTTCTTGCAATAGTAAGAAATCAGATTGCAAGAATGGCCAATAGTCAAAGTTTAGTGGGTGGGTAAGGAAAAGATAAATTCAAAACTGATATAGGGTCTCCTTTATGGAGACATACCACAAGGATTTCACAAGTTGCAAGAGGTGGGGGATATATTTGGAGGTGTAATTATTGTAATTTATCAAAAAATAGCTCAAATTCTCAAGTGAAACTTCACTTTATGGGCCCTACTAGTAAAGGGATGGGAATGTGTAGAGGCCTAGAGAAGAAGGGGTTGTCTCCCACACAAATAGCAGGATTTGTAAAAGAACAAGACAAGGCTGATTAAATGGCTCTAAGAGCAAAACAAAGTGCTTTTACTAGTGGAAAGGAAAAAAATGACTTTACCCAATGATACATTAGTGGCCTCCAAGCATCCCTTCTTGCCTATACCCTCTACGAAAGATGAAGATGAAGTACAAATTATTACCCGTGAAAGTGGTCCATTGGACAAGGCATTTAAAATGGAGGCAAGAGATATTGTTGAACAAAAAATTGCACATTGCCTCTATGCCAATGGTCTTCCTTTCAACTTAGTGAGATCACCATATAGGCGGGAAATGGTGTCATCAATCAATAGTACACCTTCCAGTTTTACAAGTCCTGGGTTTGAAAAGGTGTGTATCACCTTATTGCAAAGAGAGAAGAATGATATAGAGACCTCCCTTCAACCAATTAGAGATTCTTGGATTGAATGAGGTGTTTCTATTGTTTTCGATGGATGGAAAGATATCAAAAACCATCCGTTGATAAATGTTATTGCAGTGTCCCCTAAAGGGGCAATGTTTTTGAGGGCAGTTAATTGTGAACAATAAGTTAAAGATGTAGAATCCATTTCCACAATTCTCATTGAGTCCATTGAGATGATGGGTAATGAGAATGTCGTATAGGTAATTATGGACGATGCGAAAAATTGTAGGGGTACAAGTGCTTTGGTTGAGGCAAGATATGAGCACATTTTTTGGACACAATGCACTGTACACTCCCTCAACTCGGTGATGCAACAAATTGGCACTCAAATAGAGTGGGTGAAACAAATATACGAAGAGGGCGAGGAGATCCAGATCTTTGTGACGAACCACCAAATGTCACAAGCAATGTTTAGATCTTTCTCGAGATTGGAGTTGTCGAAGGTAAATTTAATTAATTTATTTAATTTTATTTGTCACGTTCAATATGAAATTGTATATAAGTTTTCTTAATATTTTTTTTTGTGTTATTTACATATTGTTATTAACTTACTATTAACATGATCCTAGGTTGCTGAGACCCGATTCGCATCTCATACAATTGTTATGAGAAGACTTTTGAAGGTGCGAGAGGCATTGGATCAAATGGTTATTTGCAACCAATGGGGTGTATGGAAGGCTTCAAATTCAAAGAGGGCCCAAAAGGTCAAATCATTGGCCTTGGATGACTATTGGTGGGCTCATGTGGAATATGTATTGGAATTCACCGAGCCTATCATGACTATGCTCTGATTTGCTGATACAAATACACCTTGTTTGGGGGATGTCTACGATGACATGGACACAATGGTAGAGAAAGTAAAATTGGCAATAAAAAAACATGAGGATGACTCTGTAGAATGTGAAACCTTTTACAAAAAGGTGGAATCAATCATTCATTATTGTTGGGAAAAGATGACCACGTCATTGTGACTCCGTAGAATGTGAAACCTTTTACAAAAAGGTGGAATCAATCATTCATTATTGTTGGGAAAAGATGACCACGTCATTGCATCTCCTTTCATATACCCTATCTCCAAGGTACTATAGAAAGAAAGTAGTTTCTATGTCAGGGAGATAACCGCCATGTAGAGATGTTGAAGTTGCCAATGGCTACAAGCGGTCATTTACTAGACTCTTCCAAGATGAAGAAGTGGAGAAAGAAGTTAGGAAAGAATTTGGCATGTTCGTCTTAGGAAGAAGTCATTATCCAACATCTATTAATGACCAATTCAACATGGATGTTGTCACGTGGTGGTACATCCATGGTCAAAGTTTTGTGCACCGCCAATCTCTTGCAATCAAGATCCTCTCACAAGTTTTTTTTTTACCACTTGCATTCTACAATTTAGCACTAAACATTCTTTAATTTAATTTGTATTTTATTTTTATTTTTGTTGATTTTCTATCCAAGTTGCAAGTTCTTCTACCACTGAACAAAATTGGAGTACATACTCCTTTATCCACTCAGTGAAGCGTAATTGGTTGGGATCAAAAAAAGCTGAAGGCATCGAAGCTTTGGGATGGTGCCAACTTGAATGCAATCATTGAGGATCTTACTAGACTCACTATGGCTTATGATGATGATGACATCCCTACACATGGTGCATCTAGTGTAGGTGGAACCGCTTTGGGTTCAAATGATCTTGAACTTGCAACAGCTAAAGATGAAAATCGAATAGATGATGTAAATGCAGATCGGACTTATTTCAGATCTAATTGTAATTTTGTCTTAGTTTTATATATCAGAATGATAAGTATTTATAATTAACAATGTTTTAATTTGCAGATCTTCAAGAGGACTAAGTATTAATTGATTTCGATACTTTCATATGCCTCATCAAATGGCATTATATATATGAGCAATGGTCGCATCTTGAATAGACATAACTCCACAAATTGGAGGCGTGTCCATTCAAGGCGTGACCTCTCACTTAACTGATCGTGCCATTTCACTTAAACGATGCCAATGAATTAGTAATACATACCGATTATCATCAGCGGTTATAGCATAGACTAATGACAACACTTAACGATAATGTTAAGGCTATTAACAAATACAATAATACTAAGAGTAATCGGGGAATCAAATAAGATGCCCAATCAATCATATATTGATCAATATGAAATCTAATGCAATTCTAAATACGATCATACAGATCGTAAAAATATGTATTCATTTGATCATCTTGGATCGATAATGTAATTAGCTTGAACGATGATAGACAAAGAGTTTAGTGTTTAATGATATATCTTCGTCGTTTATCTGATCGAAGCTACACATGTATTCAACACTCCCTCTTAACTAAGGAAGATAAAGAGTATAAACAAGAACATATCACACTAATCTTTGTGAATATGGATATTATCTAACTCATGATAAGAGTTTATCACATAACACGTGACAAGAATTATCACATAACTTGTGATAAGAGATATATCACATATCTCATGATATGAATTATATATCACCTATCTCATGATATGATATATCACCCAACTTGTGATTTAAGGAATCACATATCACATAACTCGTAATATGAAGTATCACCTAACTCATGATATGAAGTATCACCTAGCTCGTGATACTAAAGGATATAATATACTCGAGAACATTACATTCTCCTCATATCTCCTAGTTATGGTATGTGCACTGACATTAAGTCACATAATGTCTACCATAACAAATCATGGCAAATCCATGAATCATAATGATATCAAGTCACATGTTATCAATCAAATGATCTACTGAACATTATAAGATCGTCACCTTTATAGTGTCAAATACAAGTGTTCATTATCTAAAAGATCGTCACCTTTCAGAAATGTACACAGGGGATGGGGCCCATAAAGTCATAGTCACACATATGACAAAAGAAGTTTAAACATTTAACATCTTATATAATAGTACAAATACATATAACACTTACATTTCAATCATACCAAGACTCTTTCTAAAGCGTTCAACTTTCACTCTGGAGAGAGGTTTGGTAAGTATGTTTGTTGTCTAATCTCCTGTACTGATATACTCCAACTGGATTACATATCTTTCTATCATGTCTCTCACATAGTGATAAGGAATTTCGATATGCTTAGATCTATCATGAAATACTGGATTCACTGAAAGCTTAATACAACTTTCATTATCACATTGGATAATAGTAGGTTTCAGAGACTCACCAAATAATCCCACAAGCAATTTTCTGAGCCATATTGCTTCTCTTGCAGCCATAGAAGCTGCAATGTATTATGCTTCTGTAGAACTTTGAGCCACTGAAGATTGTTTTCTGCTTATCCACGATATCATAGTCGATCCTAAACTGAAGCAACATCCTGAGGTGCTTTTCCGATCGGTCACGCTTCCAGCCCAATCTGAATCTGTGAATCCATGAAGATTTAAATCAACCTTTCTGTATTTGAGACCATAATTAAGAGTACCTTGAAGGTACCTCATTATATGCTTTACAGCAACAAGATGTATATCCTTGGGCTCACACATAAACTGACTCAAAGCATTTATTGCATAACAGATATCTGGTCTGGTGTTGACCAAGTACATCAAAGATCCAATCACCTGCCTGGTGTTGACCAAGTACATCAAAGATTCCATGGGAGATGACATAGATCTACAATTCATCATTCCAAATCTCTTCAATATATCCAAAGTGTACTTCCCTTGATTTACAATAATGTCGTCTGATTTCTACCAGACTTCTAATCCAAGGAAGTAGTGTAATAGACCTGAGTCCTTCATGTCAAACTTTGAGGCTAGATTCTTCTTCCACTGATCAATAAGGTGATCCTCTCCTATAATCAACAAATCGTCAATATATAATATTAATATTAACATATCACCTTTGATTTTCTTGAAGTAGAGATTTGGACCTGCATCATTTTTCGAGAAACCTCCTATGAGGTAACTGTCAATTCTTTCATACCAGGCTTTGGGAGCTTGTTTAAGTCCATACAAGGCTTTTTTTAATTTACACACATGTGATTCTGCATTGTGGATCTCAAATCCTTCAGGTGGCTCTTAGTAGACCTCTTCTCCAATAGTCCCATTTAAGAATGCAGTTTTTACATCCATTGGATAGACTTTCCATCCTTTGGCTACTGCAATGGCTGGGACTGCTCTAACTGAGGTATATTGTGCAACTGGTGCAAAGGTTTCTTCATAGTCAATTCCCTCCTGTGAAAAACCTTTGGCTAAAAATCTAGCTTTGTGTTTTTCTATACCGCCATCTGCAGCATGCTTGATTTTGAATAGCCACTTGGAAGAAACAACAGATTTCTCTTTTGGCCTAGGTATTATCTCCCACACATCATTCTTCAAGATGGATTGATACTCCTCTGTCATGGCATCCTTCCATACTTGGTGCTTGAGAGCTTCTGTAACATTAGCAAATTCTGATTTGATGAATTCACTCATCAAAGCTACATAACTAGAGAATCTCTTAGGTCTTTTACTCTCTCTAAAAGTCCCTGATGGAGCTACATAAGTCTTTGCTTCTTCCATTGTCTTAGTGGCCCAGAGTGGTCTCTTCTTAAAATTTTCCAATGATGTGATTTGTTCTTCATTTCTATTTTCCTCAGGATACTCCCTCTAAATCTCAGGAGCAGGATCCTCTTCTAGGTCTATGGGGAAGTTTGAATTTCTGACTCAATGGAATTTCTAGCTCTTTTAAAAGCTATGTCTTCCTCAAAAATCACATCTTTGCTTAATTCAATCTGTCTCTGATCATGTATATATATTCTATAAGCTTTTGAGGTTTCACTATAGCCTAAAAAAATACCTTTTTCCCCAAAAGCTTCTAGCTTAGTTCTTTTCTCTTTGGGCACATGAATGTAGACAAGACAACCAAATATCCTCAAGTGACTGATGTCTGGTTTTACACTAGTGAAAGCTTCTTCAGGGGTTTTATCATCAATATGGGAGTGAGGACATTTGTTTTGTATGTAGACAACAGTACAAGAGGCTTCTGCCCAAAGTGATGTTTCTATGTTTTGGTCAAGTAGCATTGCCCTAGCAGCTTCTACAATGGTTCTATTTTTCCTTTCAACAACCCCGTTTTGTTGAGGGTTGTAGGGTACAGTGAACTCCCTCTTAATCCCAACATTTTTACAATATTCTTTAGAAAAATCTGATGTGTATTCTCTCCCATTATCTGTCCTTAATGTTTTAACTTTCCTCCCAGAAGAGTTTTCTGTAAGGGATTTGAATTCTTTAAACCTTCTAAGGATCTCCTCAGATTCTTTACATTTGAGGAAATCGATCCAAGTCTTTCTAGAGAAGTCATCAACAAAGATTACATAATATAGGAATCCCCCTAAAGAAGGTACAAACATGGGTCCATATAAATCTGAGTGGACTAATTCTAATACATCTTTTGTTTTACTAGAACTACTTTGGAAAGCCCCTTTTGTGTTTTTCCTTAAGGCACATCCCTGAATGACTAGTTTTTTCATAGAAGATAGGGCACGGAAATGGAGGTGTCCTGATCTCCTATGCCATATTACATTAGAGTTTGCAATTTCATGAATTAGGGCAAGATTTGGCTCAATACATAATTCATATAGATATCCTTGTCTATAACCTATGGTTTGAGCCTTCTTAATAGTAGAGTTCTTTGGTCATGCCAACTCTTTACTATCTATGAAGTTAACCCTATATCCATTGTCTTCAAGTGTAGCTATGGAAACCCAGTTCCTCTTGATACCTAGTACAAACAATACTCCAATGAGTTGAATAGAAATACCGAACTTTAGTTTTATGGTACACGTTCCAACACCTCTGACTAGATGTGCAGAGTCATCTCCAATTGTCACTTCCTCATCAGTTTCTTCTACCATGGAGTCTAAGAATTCCCTGAACCCATTCATGTGTCTTAATGAGCCACTATCTATAACCCAAGAGTTGGATTTATTTGATACTTGGTTTGAAAGTGCAGAGTAGAATACATGTTTCTCGAATTCATGCTCTATCTTAGACTTTCCTACTTTGGCAAATGATGCTTGTTGCTTTGTTCTATTAGGACATTTGACTGCATAGTGCCCATACCGATCGCATCTGAAACATTGGACTTGTGAAACATCTTTCTTGGATGAACCCTTCCCATGGTAGCTTTTCCTTTTCTTGAAATGCTTCTTCTTTCCTTTCTTGTGAGAATTTGCATTCAAGACATGGAGATCTTCATCTATGTTCTTCTGATTGAATCCTTTCTTTTTTTTTCTTGATTCCTCTTGAAGGCAATCTGATCTTAGCCAGTCAAACTTTGGAAATTTAGACCTTGCACTAATGCCTTGTACAAATGTCTCCTAGGAATTTGGTAGACCATCTAAGGCAATAAGTGTTAGCTCCTTACTTTCAATCTGGTATCCAAGTGTTGACAGTTGATCCCTTAGTGTAGATATTCTCATCCCTTAGTGTAGATATTCTCATAAACTATGCATTGATAGATTCTCCTTTGTTCATACTTATATGATTGATTTCTCTTTAGAGCTAAGGTCCTACTAGAATTATTTAATTCATATGTGCTTTCAAGTGACTTAAACATATGATAAGCAGTCTCATGTTTTGTCAAGATTGGCACGATATGATCTCACTCCATCAACTATGATTTTCATGGCCTTTTCATTTCCTTCAATCCATGTCGTCTTTTCGAGATCATTCTCTGGTTCTGCTTTATTTTCTTTCACAAATGACTCAACTTTATTCTCTTTTAATATCTAAGTTACCAAGGTACGCCCCTAGCCCCTCCGAACTGGACCAAGTTCGAACTTCAGGTCCCGTTCACCTGTGGGTCCAAGAAGGGTCCAGATTTTCGGACCCAGTTCGAACTTAGGGTCCAGTCATTTGAACCCGGCGGACCACGAACAAAAACCGCGAACTTCGCCAACCAGACGTCACTTAAGTGACCTAATTTGCAAAAAAATAATATTTTTGGCATCCAAAACCCTAAAAGTTCATTATGAAAGCCTAATTTGTGCTTCTCATTATCATTTGTTGTGTGCAAGTAGGCTATTTGACTTTAGCAAGAGCAAAAGAGCAAGTTCGTGATTGTGCAAGGAGGAGTTGGAAGATTCTTCAAGATTGGTTTGTGAGCTTTCTTCAAGAGTTTGTGCCTCATACATACACCTTTGCAAACTTACAATGAGTAGAGGTAAGTTATTGTTCATTTGTTTTTTGTTTTTGTTTAAGTTTTTTAGTTTTTTCATTTATCTTTCATTCTCTTGCTTTTAAACTTTAAAGTTTTAAGTTTTATATTGAATAATGAATATGTATACAATTTGAAATTTCTTCCCATAGGAAAAGGAACTACAATGGCATCTACCTCATCCTCAGTAGGCAATACCGAACAAAGAATAGAACCCAACACTGATTCTCCTTTATGGAAACATGTTGATATTATAAAAGCCCTTCCTGGAGGTGGTTCATTCCATTGGAAATGTAGGAGTTGTGATATAGAAAAAAATAGCTCATATTTTCGTGTAGTAGGCCATTTGTGTGGATACTCTGGTAGAGGAGTCGAGAAATGCCCTGGAAAAAGAGGTGTACCTATACCCAATGAAACTGTACTGAAGTATATTCAAGAGCATGAGGTAGCAAAAGAAAGAGAAAAACGTAGGCAAATTTCAACTGATGGTATTTGCAATAGAGGTAAAAATTAAAAAAAAGCAAGGGTAACACAACCCACCACAGATGTTGTGATAGAAGACCACCCAATTTTTACTACCACAGCTACCCGTGAGCCTGAAAAGAACCCCTTGGCCTTCCACACAAAAGAAAGGGACCTCTAGAAACTGCATTTTAAAATCAAAGTCGGGAAATTGCTGACATTGATGTGGGAAGATGCTTGTTTGCAAATGGATTGTCTTTTAATGTTGCTCGCTCTCCATATTGGAGACAAATGTTGAGAAGTGCCAATGCAACTCCAACAAGGTATTAGGGCCCCGATTTTGAGAAAATACGAACCACCTTGTTGGATAATGAGGTCAAGTGGACTGATGATCAATTGAAGCCCATAAAAGATTCATGGATCGAGACAGGGGTAACAATTGTTTCAGATGGGTGGAAAGATAGTAAAAACCGTCCCTTGATCAATGTCCTAGCGGTGTCCCCTAAAGGGGCAATGTTTTTGAAAGCGGTGGATTGTGAGGGACAAGTAAAAGATGGGCAATTTATTGCTAATATTCTCATCTCTGCCATTGAACAAGTGGGTGCTAGTAATGTTGTCCAAGTCATAACAGACAATGCAAAGAATTGTAGAGCTGCTGGTTTGTTGGTTGAAGAGCGATATTCTCATATCTTTTGGACATCTTGTGCAGTCCATTCACTCAATCTTATGCTACAAAAGATTGGGAACACAATTGGGTGGATCAAGGAGGTGTATGCAGAGGCTGAGGACATCCAGATGTTCATCACAAACCATCACATGACTCAAGGAATATTCAGAATGTTCTCACGTTTGGAGTTACTGAAGGTAAGTGAATTTCTGATTTTTATTTTTTTTATTGTGTAATGTGTATTCTTTTATAAAGCATGTATCTAATAGTTGTATTTTTTTGCTCTAATTTATGTTACAGGTTGTTGAAACTCGTTTTGCATCAAATTTTATCGTCTTGAGATGACTTGTGCAAGTGAAAGAGCCACTTTGCAGTATGGTAATCAGCAACAATTGGGCTATATGAAAGCAAAGCAACACTGAGAGGGAAGCTTCAATAAAGAGCAGGATATTGGATGACTTATGGTGGGAACGTGTGGAATATATCATTAAGTTCACCGAGCCCATTATGAGCATGCTTAGGTACGCTAACATGGATAGGCCTTGCCTTGGAGAGATCTATGATGGCATAGACTCAAAGCTTGAGAAGATCAAGCAAATTGTAAATGAAAAATAGCAAGATCCCAAAGAGACCCTCTTCAAACAATTGCAAACAATTATTGTAGAACGGTGGAACAAAATGACCACACCTCTACATTTGCTTGCCTATGCATTGACGCCCAAATATTATAGCAACCAATATCTTGATCTACCAAGAAGGCTACCACCCTATAGAGATTTAGAAGTGTCTGATGGATACAAGGCAGCATTTGAAAGACTCTTTCCTGATGATGATATGAGAGATATGATTACGGATGAGTTCATAGAGTTTGTGAATGCAAGAGGTCTAAGTAATGATGCTCTTCGTTGTCAGTTTAGGAAGGATGCTCATAGTTGGTGGTACCTCCATGGCCAAAGATTCCAAACATTGCAGCCCCTTGCAATAAAAATCATATCACAAGTAAGTTTTATTTTTAATTTACTTGATCTTCATGACTAGCAAGTAATTTTTATAATTTTATTTTAATTGCTTACCTTGTCTTGTCTTCATAGGTTGCTAGTTCATCTGCGTCGGAAAGAAATTGGAGCACATATTCTTTCATCCACTCAGTGAAGCACAATAGATTGCAATAAAAAATAGCAAAGAACTTGGTATTTGTGCATGACAACTTGCACCTTCTCTCACACAAGACTAAAGAATACAAAGAAGGGGACATGAAGAGGTGGGATGTAAATGCAGAGGTTGCGGACTTGGATGCTTCCACTTCTCAGCTTTCACTAGATGATTTTGCAGATTTTGACACCAATACTATTGTTGCTGCTGCTGATCCCATTGGCCTTAACTCTATTGCTGAGTCAACTAATGTTGAAGATGAAGATGAAGATGAAGATGAAGAAGAAGATGAAGATGAAGATTAATACTGATTTTTAATTCATTAGTTGAACTTGAAAGTTTGAAACAATGATATTATTGATACTTGAACAGTTGAACTTGATGTTATGATAATTTTAGTTTTAATGTTTTGAATCTTTGATGTTGAACTTGAAGTATATGATGGTATGATCACAATTCATGATGCTATGATTATAAGTTTATGGTGTTTTTGTTGTTTAAATGTTGTTTTTATGATACTATGTGACATTCTAATTTTAACTCATGCTTCTAGGCTTCATAAATATGTATATATATATATATATATAATTTTAAATCTTTCATATATTATCGAACCCGTACCCAAACCCCTTTTCAAATTTTTCTCGAACTTTGAACCAGTTCTTTGGACCCGAACTTCGAACCGAACTCGAACCGGTAACTTAGTTTAATATCATCATAATCCTGAACTTCCATCATGAGAAGTTATTTCCTCCTAGCCTATCTTCGAATCTGATTACACTCGACATAGAGGAATGTGATGTTTTTTGATAATCCTTTTGATGATTGATGAATCATGAACTACATTTTGTAATTGTAAGGATTTTCATTGGAATCGTGAACATAGACATATATGATATGGCTTATTTAAATATTTGTAAACTATCAATTGGCATTTAATGTTTATCTTTGGCATTTGGCATTGATCCATGATGAAGTATCATACTTATTGATGTGAGTTTTGTTCCACTACAACATACAAAATCGAATACTTAGTATTCCAAGATGAAACACCAAATCTCCAACTCTCTCTTGAATAAGGATGCTCATATGCTAAACAAAGTAGATGAAATGTGTGATCAAATGAGAGAACCTCAAGGTTCCTTCTTAATTGTTGACTTTCACTCAGTTTTAATGATGTCATATGCAAGTTATCACAAAGGGACTTATGCTATTCATTCAATGAATATCAATCTGAATTTAACTTCTTCAATTACCTCCAACCAAATTAAACTTGCAAAGGAAACAAAAGCTATCTAGATCTAAGAATGTAGGATAATGTTGATGATGAGGTGAGCCTCTAACCAATCCTTGCTTCACCGTATCAACTAGGCATAGGAGGGTACTAGCTTCTAAGAATACAGTAATGATTTTCACATTGTCAATATTCATCTAAATGCCCTACGAAGGCGCAATCTAAATGAACATCTCCAATAGAAGTTAAACACTTGCAATTTAGGTCCAAACTAACCTTGCACTGTTACTTACAATCAGCAAGTACAAAAGGTATGGACACTAGCTCCACCATTAATCACCATTCAACAATACCTTCCATTCATCTACTTCTACTTCCACTTAACATAAAATAAAATCCTAAATGAGGAATTGAAGAAACCATGCAACACTTCAAAGCAACATTAAGTAATCCACCGTGAAGACCAATAATGAATCGTCAATCACTTTGATAGCATTATGACAACAATTTCATCAAGTCTCCTCTCCTACTCTACTTCTACTACTAGCTAACTAACTCTTACAAATGAGAAGGCCTTGGCCCTTTATAGTTGCTTAATTACAATGAAGGGCCAAGATCAATTCAAGATCAAGGGCCTAGATTTATCCCTACAAACCCTAATTAGGGTTGCCACCCTATTATCCAATTACAAGGCACCACCTTGTGGACCAATAAGAAAATTACAATGCTTTTGAGAGCCAATGAGAAAATTGTACACTTGGCATAATATGATTTAATGTGCTTGAACATGTGTAACTCGGAATTTCTAATTGGTAGAAGACAAGTGGGCGCCACCTCAGCATCTGATCAATCTTTTGGTGATGAGAAAATATCTCTTGATACTCAACATTATCAAGCCTTCAATTGTGATGGCATATTCCCAAGTTGCTTCATCTTCTCAAATTTTCATCTTCGTTCTTGGAAATATTCTCATTGCCATGATTTTGAACTTGATTGTGCTTGCAAACTTGAATCTTGAACTTCTTGAAGTGATTAAGTCAATGTAGCTTGGATCCTTCAAAATAAATTTGGATTTCCAAAGGAAATTCAAGTTGGTGAAAATTTTCTCTGATTTTTCTTTCTTCTTGTTCTTTGTCTTCTTGAACTCTATCTTGATCTTGCCTTGAATTCACACTTTGATAATCTGATTTTGAACTTCATTCTCATTTGAAGTCCTCGAGTTTGACCTTGCAGCATCCACTTGTTCCTTCCTTGCTTGAAGTCTTGAGCTTGGCCTTGCCATCATCTCCTTTCTCTCCAAGCCTCTCCTTCAACAATGATTACCTTGCGAAACTAAGAGAGAAAAATGCATTAAGTTCATGAAAGGATGGAATGAAAGTAATCTAAACATTTTCATGAAATTACATTGCATCAACATCAAACGAGGTAAAAATGAATTTTCTCAAGTTTAGGATCCTTCTTCTTGCAAATTTTAAAATGAAATCATATTAAAATCTGGAAAAACAAATGAATTTCATGATATAATATAACCAGATTTTAGTTTTCTCATCCAACTCATCTCTGAATTTTTAAGGAAATCTGCTCTTTTATGCACAAAATTGATGTGCTTTGAGGCAATTGCTGCTTCCACAAGACAATTTGCTCCCTCAAGATGATAATTTGTTTCCTCTTCATAAATGTTTCACTTCCCTTCTCCACAGATCGCTGCCCTCTTGGAGTAAAAATCACTGCACTTTACAATGAATTTGATGCCTAGAAGCAGAGGAAAATTTGTTTGAGTTTGAGGTTGAAATGAATTGATCTTGCCCTCTATATATAGGCGATTTGAAGGCTGAAAGGACATGTCCATTAAGGGGGCCAACTTGGCTAAATTGAGCCAACAAAATCATTATATTTGAATTTTCCCATTTCCTATAGTGGCCGACTTGAATAAGGAGGCAAAAAGTATTGTTTTGTTCACCATTTTATCCAATGTTTGCACCTCCATTCCTTGCTCGATCAAGCCCAATTCTAGGCGGAATTTTTACCCCTCAAGAGATTTGGAATCCCAGGCAGAGGGCAGAATCCGCCCCCTCCTTGGAATTGATTCTTTATTTTGTCCATGCAAATCTGGCCAACCAAACCGCCCAACACCTTCCCTTTTGCTTAGTTTGATTTGTAATGAACTTGGACATTATTATAATTTGGAGAGTCTATTATTTGATAAAAGCAGAATTTCAGCCCTTATTAGGATTGGGAGTCCCAAGTAGAGGGCGGAATCCGTCCTCTCCTTGGGACTGATTCTATGCCCTTTTCATGAAACTCAAATTACCCCTTTGCCCTCTTCACTTTGTTTATTTTGCTTCCCTTTTCGATTAGTGGATTGAACTTTGAGCTGTTTTAAGACAAAATTGCTTCGTTTATAGCTCTGATTTGATTCACTTTGTTTGTCAAAATGTTACTTCCATCTGTTCATTATTCTCAATTCAAATGAGGAGCCAAGGACATGTTTTGAAAGCTCAAATCCACGGCGGAAAGCAAGGTGTTGCTGGGATTTTGCCTCTGTCTATGGGCGGAATTCTGATGTGTCTTGGGATTATGAATCCCAAGAGGGTAGCAGATTCCGCTATCTACTTGGGATTACACCTTGTCATGCTTCAATGTCCCCAATCTCACATGTTTACTTGGATCAGATCTGATCTTTTGTGGGCTGAAAACTATTGCTTTTACCCCTGAAATTTTCCTTTTCACCTCATGTTTTGAGTTGAGCCTTTGGTTGCTAAGGGCAAGGGAGGCAGAAATCTGACCTTGATTGGGATTGGGAATCCCAAGAGGGCAGCGGATTCTTTCATCCCTCTGGAATTTTTTCATTGCTTTTCATCATTGATAATTTTGTCTTGCAAATTCACCTATTTTATTCATGTTCAATCTGCAATCTGACCTTGATTGGGATTGGGAATCCCAAGAGGGCAGCGAATTCTTTCATCCCTCTGGGATTTTTTCATTGCTTTTCATCATTGATAATTTTGTCTTGCAAATTCACCTATTTTATTCATGTTCAATCTGCCTTTGCCTCGGATGGATAGCAGGCCTCTTGCCTTTGATTCCCACATCAGATTATGCCTTGAATTGCCTTGGTTTGAGGGGCTGGAAATTAGGGGGATGTTGGGATTGAAAGTCCCAGGCAGGGAGCAGATTCTGCCCCTACCTTGGGATTTCTCCCCATTCGAACTTAGCTTCTTCTTCATCATTTTGATATCCTCTCAACCCAATCAATATTCTGATTTGGATTTGAAGACAAGTTTCTTCCTCAATCCAATCTGATTTCTCCTAAGGATTTGATCTTCGAACCATGCCTAGTTGTTCCTCTATAATCGTAAGACACTCATACTTGGGTGGAATTTGAAGGTGGGCTCGGATTTTGAGTCAAGAGAGGAGGGCGGAAATTGGAGGTGTGTTGGGATTATGAATCCCAAGAGGCAGGCGGATTCCGCCCTGTCCTTGGGATTTGTACCTTAACTTTGTCTCAACTCCCAACACTTAGTCATTTTCCTGCCTTCTCAAAACCTTACTCAAGCTTGTGAAATGGATTTGCAAGGAGTTGCTGCTATTTCACTCTCAATCTCACTCCACCTTAAGTCTGATCTAAATGCTGATGTTACATGCTAATCCTCTCCTCACTCTCATACCTTGCTTAAGACCAGCTGACTTTGAATCTACTCACTCTGATTGCACCAATTTTGCCTCTCTTCAACTTGGAGACTTGAAAACTAAGACCACCTAAGAGCATCTAAGATGAAACTTGATTGCACCAAACTTACCTCTCTTCAACTACTACTGCTAAAGCAAAAAAAGAGGGGGGTCCCCATTTGCAATGGCGCAATGGTGTCAAAACTTCACAACAATACTATCAAATGATTTAGTTTTGTATTTCTTTCATTTTTTGTATATATATAAATTTAATATTACAATATTTGATACCACTTATGTAATTTATAATATATAGATAAAGACAATAGATATGTCTATTAGATCACTTAGAGGATAATTGTTCTTATCAATATCACTACTATATCTGATATGGCTTACTTGAATATGCAAGATGATCTTGATAGATTTCTCTGATTTGACATTGGGAGGTATGCTATAATACGGTCTTAAATCACTTATGTTATCTCCCTCGACCAGTCATCTTTAATTGCTACATCACAGCTATCTTCCATTCTGAGAATCTTTATATTTGTAATCTATTCTCCATTTATCAATCCATGATATATATAGCCATTCATTTATTAGCTATTATTGATGACTAACATTTCGACTAATCAATGGTATCTTTATGTAATTTCTTCTCTTTCCATTTCTTTCTTTATAAGTTCCCCTTATATCTGTTGTACATATACTTTCCTAATCTCCTGTTCGATCTGATTGGTCCATATTTTAATATCTATATTTTTTATCCTTCCTCTATGTGATGTCAGGATTGCAATTCCCGATGGGTTTCTTTATGAATCTGTTGTCTTTATCTTCTATATGCTAGTGGATAACCTACACTTGAATTTGCAGAGCTGATTGGATAAATACCATAGTAACACAGGGACGTGTCCACCCCAAAAAAACCCCCACATCTCCGAGATGGGGACGCACCGGGGACGGGGGGACGTTGTTCCGGCGTCTCCAACGGCACCACCTGTTCGTCGCTGTTCTGGCAGAGACGGGGGACATCTCGATGTCCTTTGAGGGGACAGGGGGACGAGAACGCGTCCCTCGATCCCTCCAGGGACGGCCGGCGTCTCCCGTCCAATAAAAAAAAAATTGTTTTTAAAAAAAAACATAACATTTTTCTTATATTCTACTGGTCGTTTTTTAATCCTAGGCCATGTGGGGCCCATTACTTGTGTTATATTGCTCGCAATCACTATGCGGCTCTTGACCTTGGAGAGTCTGATAGTTCTGATGATGACGAGTTTGCTGACCTCCCGAGAGATGATTAGAGGCCTCCACTACATTTTGGGCTTTGGCATTTTGATTTTGTAGTTTGTACTTGTTTTCATGTATGAACATTGAATATCATATCATGTTGCTCAATGTAATCATCTTTATGATGAGATACTCATACTTTTGATATCTATGACTTATTATTTGCTGATTCAAGTATTTAAAATTTTAATATTTTTTGTTCAATGTTCAATTACAATGCAATGTTCAAGTATTTAAATTTTAGTAAATTAGTATTTTTAGTTTTACATCTTTATGTCTTATATTGTTATACATCTTTTCATAACTAGCATTTTAAGTACCACATGTATAGTATATAGTATATACACCTCCTCCCCTCCTATCCCCCTGCCATCCCCAAATTGAGGCCCCTCGGCCCCCCTTGCCCAGAAACCTGTCCCCCCATCCCAACGTCCCCCATCCCCCAAGGCGGTGTAACTATGATAAATACTGAATATAAACTGAATTCATGTTTCTTAAATCGACTTTAATCTGCATTATATACTTTCCTTCTGCCCTTCCATTTAGAGTTGTGACTCTTCC
The DNA here is from genome assembly GCA_027943335.1 of Chamaecyparis obtusa. Lineage (NCBI taxonomy): Eukaryota > Viridiplantae > Streptophyta > Pinopsida > Cupressales > Cupressaceae > Chamaecyparis > Chamaecyparis obtusa. The sequence continues at coordinate 50,333 of BSBK01011079.1, read as the reverse complement.
TTAATAGATTGTGCCCATTGGTTAAAAGTTGTTGACTTTAATGGTCGTATTATTTCTTCTTAAAAATCGATCCATTAGTTATACCTTTATTTTCTTAGGCGGTGAATCTATATCTTCTCTAGGTAATTGCATCCTTCCAAAAGAGCATTTGTAATTATCAATCACTGACTTGACCATCTTCTAAGGTGGCAGTACTTGATCTTTTATAAGGTTTTATCAATTTCACCTTTAGTGTCCTTTCATACCGCTTGGAGATTTAGACACTTGACTGTTGTCTTGCTTACGTTGGAATATATTTGATCTGAGTCATCTCTTTAAAGTCTTTACGTAGCAATTGAAATTCCCTGGGGTAATGCAAATCCTTATACAGGCTGTTATCTCTAATGACAGTCAATATTGACTATTCCATGGGTTTCACGTCAGTCATAACGTAGGTGTGTTAGTCAATTCAGAGCTTCAATTGTATAAGAGACTTAATGCTAACTTCCCCAAATGCCTGTCACTGAAGATGATGTGGAGTTTTGTATTTAGCCCAAACATTAGGAAATGAATTGCCAAAGTACAAATATTCATTATATTCAAGCCGGGCCTGATAGGAAATAATTTATAGAACTCTCCAATAATCTTTTATCTAAAGTTGTTGTTAATAGTTAATACTTATGAATGGACCATAGCAGTACTGTGAATACTTGGTAATTCTTGTCTAAATACTGTTCAATTTAATCATCATTGACTTGTATTGTATCACATGATCACATCTTTGATGTAATGTCCCTATAATCATAGCTGGCATTATATTATTTATTTGTATTGTAACTATATTATAATTATATTGTATTATTTATTTATTTAGTTTAGTTTAATCAGTTATTATTTATTATTAATTTCTCATTTCAGATAGGGGACATCACACGTATCCACGTACCGGGTTCTTGTACCTGCATCCGTACCTAGATTCAAACCTGTAACTTAGGTATTCGCCAAAGTTACTCGGGAACATGTCCCCGGTTTGTTTTTCAAGCATCCCCGTCCCTAGTGTCATTTAGTGTCATATCTGTTTCATATCCCCACACCATAGTAAAATTAGGGGGTCATACAACAATTGTGCCATATATAGACCATACAATGGTGTTACACTAGGATATGTACAAAGGTCAATGAATTTTACACTGTAAAATGAAAACAAAAATGGGATAAGGTTGTACTATAGTAAATGAAAATTGTACAATAAGAGCAAGGGTGATTGTACATGTATATTGGGGGTAGTAGGTGGCAAAAAATAAAAAATTGATGGTTTTTTTGGAGAATTCATACAGTACTATATAGGATTTTTAGTTGACCATACCTTAGGATTAAAAACTTTTTGCCTTGCAATAACTTTAAGATGTCGTACAATTAAGGTAAAATCATAATTCTTAATTGTTCTCCAAATTGGTTGTCATACAATTATTTTTTTGTAGTTATTTGTTGGAATTGATTTTCATTGATGTTAAAGGGAGAATGAGGAGATTATTGGAAAAATTGTCATTGATGTCAAAGTAGCAAGGTGTAAATGTTGTCATTGAATAAAAGAAGAGAATTGTCATTTAGTGGCACATCTAAGGCAAGTTAGATCAGGTTTATAAGACATTGGATCAGCTGTTTGAAGGATCGCATTAGAGTTTAAGAATGCTTATTTATGAAAAACATCTTCATCATGGCCGACTTCTCTACGATGATGAATAATAGTCTTACAGTTTAAATTAAAATTTTAACCTTTGATGTTTTGGTGCCAAGGTTTGAGTTCAATTATTATGCTGGCCTGCTTCATTTGGGGGATATGAAAAACATAAAAAATCTTAGTTGCCGGATTCGTGCATATAGGGTCGCATCTGGGTCTGGGTCTGGATTCACGGACCGGTTCGTGCTGGATCCGGGCAGGGTCCGTGCACAGACCTGTGGGTCCGCCCGAATCCACGGGCCCGCGGATCCGGGCCGACCCGAGGGGATCCGCGCGAGTCCTCAAGGACCCGCGGGTCCAAGAGACCAAAAGGTCAAAAAAAGACTTAAAAACACATTTTTATATTATTTTTTTTTCTTATAACCCTAAAACGACCCTTCTTATGAGTCTCCAAACACATTTCATTTCTCATTTTGCTCTCTATTATTCTCTCATTTTGCTCTCTCATTCTTGCAAGCTTGAAGTGAGGTGATTGTATTCGAAGGAGATCAATTGTGGAGTGGCAAATACCTTCCAAGAAGCAGATTTGAGTGATTAAGGTATGCATTTGAACCATATTCTCTATTTTTTGATAGATTATTTCAAGTTTTGAATATAAACGAATTTTTTTCAAGTTTTTGTATAAGTTTTTAAGTTTTTTTTTCATTTTTGTTATAGATTACAACAATGAGTAGTCAAGGCCCAGTGGATGGGGAGGGATCTCAAAAATTTAAAATTGATAAAGGGTCTCCTTTATGGAGACACACCACAAGAATTTCTCAATATACTGGAGGTGGGGGGTATGTATGGAAATGTAATTTTTGCAAAACACAATATAGAAGCTCCTACTCCCGGGTAAAATTTCATCTTTTAGGCCCTGGGGGTCAAGGGATTAACATGTGTGAGGGGGGGGATAAGAAGGGATTGCCAGCTGCACAAATAGCAGCTTTGGTAAAAGAACAAGAAGCTGACAAAATAGTTGCAAAAGGGAAACAAGGTGCTTATACCGGGAAACAGAAAACAATGTTGCCACCCACTCAACTAAGCTCTAGATCACATCCATTCTTGCCTATGCCTTCTAGGGATGAAGATGTAGAACAACCACACAACACCCCCCACAAGAGAGGCCCATTAGATAGGGCATTTCAAAATGAGTTAAGAGATATTGTTGATCTCAAAGTTGGACGTTGCCTCTTTGCAAATGGTGTTCCATTCAACTTTGTGAGATCACCTTATTTTAGGGAGATGGGTGAAGGAATAAATGAAGCACTTTCTGGTTACCGTAGCCCTGGATATGAAAAGTTGCACACCACCATATTACAAAGTGAGAGAAACAATGTAGAGACCCAACTAAAACCAATAAGAGATTCTTGGGTTCAAACGGGTGTGTCTATTGTTTCAGATGGATGGAACGATTGCAAAAACCATCCTTCAACTAATGTAATTATTGTATCCCCCAAGGGGTCAATGTTTTTTAAGGCGGTTGACTATGAAGGTGAAGTAAAAAATGCAGAGTTCATTGCCCAGATTCTCATTGATTCCATAGAGTTCGTGGGTCATGACAATGTTGTCCAAGTAATTACAGACAATGCAAAAGTTTGCAAGGCTGCAGGTGCTTTGGTAGAGGCTAGATATGATCACATCTTTTGGACACCGTGCACCATCCATTCTCTCAATCTAGTGATGAAGGCAATTGGCACCGAAATAGAATGGGTGAAACAGGTGTATGAGGGTGAGGAGATTCAAATGTTTGTGACAAATCACCATATGTCACAAGCAATTTTCAGAACTTACTCAAGATTGGAATTGTTGAAGGTAAATTTTAAAATTTAATTTATAATTTATTTAGTTTCATTTATCATTTTATAATTTTTATGTCATGTTTTAACTTTCTACTAACATGTTTTAGGTGGCTGAAACCCGGTTTGCCTCTCACACAATTGTGTTGAGAAGTCTTGTCAAGGTGAAGGAGGCCTTATCACAAATGGTTATTAGTAACCAATGGAGCATCTGGAAGCAGTCTAATACAGTGAGGGCCCAAAAGGTGAAGGCATTGATATTAGATGATGATTGGTGGGCTCGTGTGGAATATGTGTTGGAATTCACTGATCCCATCATGTCTATGCTTCGATTTGCCGACATTGATGAACCATGCTTGGGGGATATCTATGATAGCATGGACACAATGTTGTAGAAGATAAAAATGGTAAGTTATAAATTTAATACATTCTTTTATCTTTGTTTATTGAGAGTTATTTAAATTCAAAATTGACATAATGATAACTTAAATCAAGATAACTTACATGAACATCATTTGATATCCTAGGTCATACATAGGAGAGAGAATGATCCTGAGGACACCTTATACAAAAAGGTGGAAGCAATGGTTCTTCATTGTTAGAACAAGATGACCACACCTTTGCACCTCCTAGCATATGCTATTTCTCCCAGGTACTATAGTGCAAAAGTACTTGCTATTCCAGGTAGAGTGGCACCATATACAGATGTTGAGGTTGCCAATGGGTATAAGAGGGCATTTGATAAAATCTTCTGCGATCCAAATATTGGGGTAAGTGTTAGGAGAGAATTTGGATCATTTATCTCAGGAAGAGATCTCCACCCTACTGCTATCAATGACCAAAGCAAAATGGATTCTATTACATGGTGGTACCTTCATGGGCAAGATTATATATACCTCCAACCTCTTGCGATTAAGATTCTATCACAAGTAAGTTTTTAAGTTATAACTTTTTTTTTCTTTTTTTTTTGTCACTTGCATTGTAGAATTTAATACTTAACACTCTTGAATTTATCTTGTATTTTTTTAATTTTGTTAGTTTTCTCTCTAGGTTGCGAGCTCTTATGCCGCTGAGCAGAATCGGAGTACTTACTCCTTTATCCACTCAGTCAAGCGTAACTGGTTGGCTGCAAAAAAAGCAGAAGATTTGGTGTATATTCACAACAACTTGCATCTCCTATCACGGAAGGATCCAAAGTACAAGGGGCCAAAGAAGCTTTGGGATGTAGCACCCGAATCTGCTGACCTAGATATGACCATTCGGGATCTTGCTAGAGCCACTTTGGTTGATGTGGATGATGATGATGATGATGAGACAATACCCTCTAGTGGTAGTGGAACCTATTTGGGTTCCATTAATGATGGATTTTGATCAACCACTTACAGCTACTGGAGACCCCATTGATCAGGGTTTTTTTGATAATCCATTTGATGTTTGAAACTTTGATGAAATGAAAACTTTAGTCTTCCATGATTGATGAACCATTGAACATTGAATCATGTCTCAAACTTTAATGAACAATATTTTGAATTGTCATTTTGTAATTCAGTAATTCAATGTGCTGATTTTCTTTAGAATCGTCAACATAGAATCATAGATCAATGATCAAGTATGCTATTTGAATTTTTAATGTTTATCTTTGACATTTGGCATTGATCAATGATCAAGCATCATAGATTCATAGTATGAAATGATTTAGTTTTAGAATTATGTATATTTCTCTTATATTTTTGGATATATAATGCATATATATATATATATATGTATACACTCACGAATCCTTACGAATCCAAAACGGGAAAAAAAAAAATTCACGAATCCATGAACCGGATTCTCGAACCTGAATCTGTCCCCTAATCCAAATCGGCAACTAAGTAAAAAATATGTTTATCCTTGAATAAAACAAAAGAGAATAAGACAAAATAGAACAAGACAAAAGATAATAAGACAAAATAGAATAAGACAAAAAAAAGGAAGGTGCCACTTCATTAGAATGAAGAAAAGATTAGGAATCAGTTTTAACAAAAGGGCATATCCTTTTCTCTTCTGAAAGATGCATCCTTTCATGTGAAGATAAAGATATAAAAGAAAAGCAGATTGTGTAAAAATTACCAAGTGTAATAAAAATAGAATATATCAAGGGAAATAAGATTTGCCATTCAAACATGATCAGATTTATTAATGAAGAAATGCATTTATAAAAAAGAAACGCAAAGTTTTATTTTTTGTAGAGTTATGTTTTTAAAGGTGAAAGGAGATGTCTCTAATGAAATTGCCTCTCTTGGAAAGATATAAAGAGAGCATAGTGTGAGAGATAAATATGTCGATTGAATAAAGAGTGATATATCATATCATCTATACACTAAGTGCAGATCTTTATGAAGAATATATGGAAAAAGAGGACAAAGGCAGTGATTGAGTTAAAGCAGATTTTTTAGCAAATGACATGACCATTCACGTGGGTGTACACATTTCAATGAGGTGCATATGTTCATGAAGACGTGAAGATATAAAAGGGAGTATGATTTTGTGAAATGGTGTGAGCAAAACATACAAGTATATCAGCAAATAAAGAGAGAATATTAAGAGTATGTGCAGAAATGAAGCATAGTGGAGAGAATAAATGAGAGATCTCAAGACAAAACTGAGATGAATTGAGAAGCAAATTTGTAAAGGAGGTTTGGTAAAAGATTAAAGAAGACTTTGGAGTAATTTATAAAGCATATTGAAGCGGATACAAATCAAGATTATAAGTAGATTTAAAGGAGATATGAGAGCAGAATTATAGCAGACTTGTGAACAGAGCTTTGAGCAGATTGGATATTTATAGCAGATTTGTGAATAAGAATATAAGAAGTTTTGAGAAGAAGAATGGAATACAGATTTGGTGAAGGAATCATAATGTCCATCGTCCATTGAAGGAGCAGCATAGAGGATGGTACTTTGCTTTGGAAGTTTCTCTAGCAGGTTGGTGCCTACAAATTTAGTTGTGGGAGTTGGTGCTTCCAATAGGTTGGTGCTCATAAATTGAATACAAGGAATTGGTATCTCTTGTTGATATTATGGCCTTTACGGCAATAGATCAACCATCTTGAACTAATTAAAGGAAATAATAATAATAATAATAAATATATATATTTATTATTGTAAAATGATATAAATAATAATAATAAATATAAGTAATATTTATATTTATTGTTTGATCGATTTGCATAAATAAGTTTATTTAATTTGTACTTGGGAGGGCCCAAGTCGGCCACCTTGAGGTGGTGGAGTTTATCTCCAAAATCGCATATATATAATGATTCGATCCTTGAGGAGAAACACATCAAAAACATAACATGTGGTTCCTTCCTTCAAGAATCAAATGGCATGAGTAATGATCGAATTGTGTTCATCATGTGCGAACTTTCCTTGGATGATTGTGCGAACTTCACCAGCTTATTCAGGGGCAGCAAATTAGTATTTGATTGGAAGTTTTTAATGCGAGTTCAATTCAGCGAACTGGTGATTCGATTTAGACTAATCTGTCTGAACTCAAATATATGCGACTTCCTCTTATATGTGATCTTAGGCATGACTCTTGTGTGCAACTTTTACCAGCCCTTAAAGTGCAAGTTCTATCTGCAATTTAGTGCGAATATGTCTCAGATCTCTGTGTAATATTTGAACAGCGATTTACTATATCTCAGATCTATGACAGCAATCACATTCATGGGATTTGAAGCAGATTATTGGAGGGCAAATTGAAATACTTCAAGGTACAGATTTGAAGTCTCTAAGGACTGATTCAGAGCTATAATCCAGGTATTATCTCTCCTTGTTCTTAAATTATTTTCTTTACATCTTGAGCTTAGTGTTTGGAAGACCTCTATAGATTGTATATTCCTTGTTAGAATCTGAAAACATTAACATCTCTTACTAAGTTGGTGCTTAGTTGTGGGAGTTGATGATTTTGGTGGGTTGGTGCCTTTGAATCTTTGTTAAGGGGATTGGTGTCTCCTGTAGGTTGGCACATGCAAAGTTGTAAGTAAAAGCATTATTTTGTTGTAGTTTTCTCCTACACAGGTTTCCACATAAATATCGTGTTATTGTGTTCTTCTCATGTGCATGATTATTAATGTTTAGTAAATGATGTGATTGTGATTGATGAAGTTTTAAATTGGTAAAATTTGTATTATATTAATTCACCCGCCCCCACCCAACCTTCTCAGTATAATCGAGTGCTTATCATTATTTTCTTCCCTAACATTAATAATTTCCAATTTATGTCAAACCCACTATCCAATAAGCTCTAGGTCAACTATTGTTTTAATATTCTTTTTGAGGCGTACCTTCCATAAAGTTGGTGGTTGTTGTAACAAAAGCTATCAACTTTTATAAACATTGTATTGTGTCCTACACATAAATTGTCCAAATTTTCAAAACCATTCTCCATAAACTGCTTAAAATGAGGATGAAAAATACAGTTTTTTATAATAAGAGGCCATTAAACCCTAACCACAACTCTCTGTTCTTATGGTCTTATTGTCTCGTAAGTGATTTTACATAACAAACTATAAAAATCCTTGAGACAATAAGGCCACTAAGCAAATAGCAAAATAACTCATCCACATTAAATCACAACTATGTTTCATTTAGCTACAAGATATACCATCACCCATGGCAGAGCTGTCCCAAAAGCTAGTGAGCTCAAACTTTCAAACATGTGCAAGGAATATTGGATACAAAATGAAATTAAAACATGTGGAAATCATGATATTCATCAAGACTCAAAAGTATGTCACTTAATGGATTTATAAACATGGAAAGACATCATCAAATTTGGAAATAATAATGTCATTTGGCCTCCCAAAACCTCCTCAATAACATTTGAAAAATCAATATAAAAACCATGCAAATAATGTAAGGTGCAGAATAATATAGGAAAAATAAGAATTTGAGCAGCAATACTTCAGATACTAATATTGGTCTTCTGCAAAATTACTTCTACAATAAAGGTCTGAAGTCTAAACCATAAACCTTCCAAGTGAGTTTTTTTTTTTTCCTTCCATCCAAATGACTTGTAGAGTCATGTTAGGCATTTGGAAACCATGAAATTGGGTGAAGAGAAGCCCTTAAATGCACCTAGCATAATTTCCTTTATATTTATGCAAATCCTTCCAATGATAGTTGTGACTCTCATTTCAAACCTTCTATAATCGTATCAGCAAAAACATCAGTTTAATCATGAATGAAGAATAGGAATTTTCAGTACAAAGATTTAAACTTCATTCATTTCACTACTCCCATCTTCCATCTCTTTCTCTATTTTAACTCCTTCCTTTGCTTTTTTTATTTTTTGCACTTCATTTCTCCTCGGGATCCTATTCATGAAGATCCTCATACTACACCACACAATGGGTCATCATCCCATTCTACATGTAGCACATCTTCATCTTCATGGAGGTCATCTCACACATGATGATTTGTTATCTTCATGAAAAATCTTGTCCATTTACCACCTATAGTGATTCCTCTTCTTCTAGCTGGTGAAAGAAATAATTTTGTTCTCACCCAAAACGATTCCCAAGAATTCAGAAATTGTTTTCTTTGAAATGAATAAATTACTCTACCCAGCCTCCAATGACATAAAAGGACTGGCTTATAATCTAATTAGATACCACTTAAAGCACACTTACATTCGTTAGAGGCACAACTACAAAAAATTGTAAGATAAATCTAAAAAGTGAAGGACTGCACCTCAAATCTGAAAATATGGTCGTAGTACTTCTCCAAAATACTAGAAATAGATCAATACAAAGCTCAAACACGATGGAGTGCCCTCCTCCAACTTCTGAGGCCTTGGGGGGTCTTATGGCATTGGAGAATGAAAACGAGGGTGATGGTTGCAGCCTTGGTATGGACCTAGAAGGGTTTCATGAGACAATGGTATGACAAAAGGAGGCCACAAAGTCAGAAGAAGGCTGGCTAATTGTGAAGGGGAAGAGGGATAAGAAGACAAAAAAGGAAGGAACCTTTGATATGCTCCTTCGTTCCCAAACAAAAAGGAGAGCAAAGATAAATTCTTAATTTGTTGACCTGTTAATGGGTCTTACCACTGGGAGTTGTTTATCTGGGAAAATGGCTCCCTGTTTGTAGCTACCCCTGGTTCAGGCTAGGTTCAAAATCCTGATCTCAATAAAATAGACAACCCTTTTACCGATAAAAAAAAATATTCAAAATTGATTAATACAAAAGATGAGGGAAGAACCAATACTTATAGCATACTTGCATTCATAAGGGATACAAATATAAAACTCTCTATAAGATAAACTTCACAATATTAGAAATAGCTTAGTGCAAAAGATGAGGGGAGAACACCTATTTATAATGAGGGCAATATGAAATACTAGCCTCTGATTTCCTACTTAGTGGACACCGTGTGACATAAGTGGAGTCTAGTTATGTGACGAAATGTAGAACTCCTAAGCACATAAGCCCACTGTTTATATGACATGATATGGCTGAATAGCAAAGTAGCTCATTTAGATCAATCATTGAAATATATCATGTCTATGTACACAGCAAACATGACTCATTTTTTGATTCTTTGTTGAGCCATCTTCAATTTGATTGTAGACCATCATTTGTATGCAGTCCATTGGTGACTTGCCACCTCAAAATTGAAGAGAACCTAACCAATAAAAGATTTCTATCCATGCAAAATCCCATAAAAGAGCCTTGCAAACTAAGTGTGGGAAGAGAATGTCAATTCCATACACAAATTATAGTTGGTACATCAACCAGAACAAAGAAAATACGCTTGAAGAGGACACAACATATGAATATGAATGTGAAAGTCTCCTGTACCAAATACCAGATTGAAGTGCATGCCAAAAATAATTGCCTGAAAACAATGAGACAAAAATAGAATTGAATTAATAAGTCATATGATTCCTATAGTTTTTTCATAGATGTTAGTAGTACTCTGTCTTATTCTACCATACACATGGTTTATTGGACTGAAAAAAATAATTGCCTCAAAAACAATATCTAGTCTAGATATGTTACCATTGCAGATCACCTACTCTCTCTTCCCCCCAAGCAAAACAAATCTCAAGATGTATATATTTTCATAAAAATTAATAAGCATTAACAGTTGTCGAAGATTTCATTTCCCAGTCAGCTTACATATTTCATCTATTACATTTCATTCTACAAAAAACATCTCTTACCAAATTGGCCATTAAAGCATCATGAGTTACAACATCTTACCACCATGAACTCGAACAATAAAAGGATATCCTCAATAAATGGACCCAAAGTTTGAGAGAAATAGATGTTAGTATTACAGATCAAACTTTTTAACTCCAAATTTGACTAAACATGCTAAGGTTCCATCTCACATTTGTATGGCAAGTATAATCTAGCTTAGCTAGCTACGAATTATAACCCAATTGACTGTTTAGTTAATATGGAACTCTTTCCCATTTTGATTGTTGGAATCTCCAACGGTGCAAAACCTTGTTTAGAATCTAGGATATTAGATGCCATTATAGTTGTTAAACTTAAGCTGTAATTTTTTACAAGGATAGGTCTGAACACAAAAGATTTTATAGGTGACTAGTAACGAATTTCTTCAAATTAAACTCAAGCTGTAATTTTTTACTAGGATAGATCTTAACACAAGATTTTAAAGGTGACTAGTAACGAATTTCTGCAAATCATTCCATGTTCATCTGCCATTGCTTCCAGAACTTCCATTACCAAGACTCAAATCTGTGTCAGACTTTCCCTTACAGAACAACAGGCTGGTATGTTCTTCAGAACTATCTTACAAAACAAATTTGCTTTGAATGCATTGAAACTGGTCACAATTAGCTAATACCATGCAAAGAGTGCCGTTGTCACATTGATTGTTCTAGATGACAAGATTTTGAAAACCAAGTGCAAACGTAAGTATACAAAACTATGAAGATTGTATGCATTGTCTCTTAACATGGAATATTTGTATCAACTAACAACCTTCTTAAGTTATTAGGATCAATCTACATAAGAAATTCTATATATTGTAGATCGATCTTAAAAACTTAAGAAGATTGTCTGAGCACAAACAGGTACTTCTCACAACCAAAATTTATGGCATATTGAATAGATTTATGAGAGAGTTACTTCAATATTCTGACACCATTGATCACAAACCAAAATTATGCTGAGATATGAGGAAGAGAATTCACTTTGACAACACAGAAATTGGAATTTGTAGTCTTACACTATCTGCCAACATTAGCATGACAATAATGCCAAATTTAGTAAACAAATCTACATAGACTTCTAAACACAGTTGTGATTTCTTCCTTCAGGTTTGGATAATCCAGCTGGGACTCAATTTAGTTGACTGCGAGGATGTCCCTTGATAATGAGCCCAAAATACTTGGATCATCTCTCAAGAAAGTAGAGTTTTCGTGGCAACAAAATATTAAAACCATCATAGAGCTTTATTTCGCTCTGGAGAACATTTTGGAGTAATTTCAAGATTTTGATCGTATTCTCTAACCCAGCAAGGTATCTTTAATTGAATAAAAGAAATATAACAAATGTCAGAGGCATTAAAGTTACTTGTCCAATTTTCATGGCACAGAAATTCATACAAAAAAGGCACTACACATCTTCATGTCATTTCAAAAACCAACTGTAGAGATCACACAGCTACACTCATATTTGCTGTCGAAGCAACCTATCTTTGACCATTCAGTTTGGGAATATTTAGTTGTTAGACTGACTTGTGTACTTTTGAAGTTTAGAACTTTATTCGATAAGATGCTGTGAATAATCCCTTCTTTAACAGAAAGAATATTTTTTTCTGCTAATAGAACAGCTAAATTCTAAGTCTCTTTTATTCTTATGAAAGGCAAGCAAATCAATATAATCTGGACCCAAGCTATTCTACAAGTGCATATAACTAAAAAATTTACACAACTAACCTGAGAAATTGTCCTCTCACTTAGAGCATTCTCATTAGTGCACATGCCACTTTCTGTTGATAATATTTGAACTCTAAAGCGATTAGGTTTCAAAATTTCAACAAGCAGGACATCCCCATCTTTTGCATTGTGATCAGAAGCAAACTTGGGCCATCCATTGGTGAACATAAGCCTACGCCCAGATTGCATGTATGCACACCACTCTACAGTCCATCCAAGCCCGTCACTATCCTCAAATGTCACCGTACCTTGTGACCCTGAGAGATAATTAGTCATGAACAATACAGGGAAAGACTGCAAGAAAAAGAAAACAGAGACTACATTCAAGATTGACATCAAATGATATTGCAAAGAAAAAACAGGAGCCAGGAAAAAACAGTTCTTTTACAGAAAGAAGTTGAGAACTATACTATGCCAGAAAAGAAGGTAACTGTACAACCATACAAGTTGTTCCAAATTAAAAATAAGCTAATGCCAAAAAACACAAACTTGAACACTCGAAACTTGCCATTTTCCCATTGCGACCGAGACACTTCCTTTGGATTGCCCTTGCAAATGAAGGATATTCAGTGAAAATCTCTCTAACAAATTCTGTAACAATTACCCTATTGGGACTCAACAGACCTTCACCAACATATGGTTTAAATTTATTCTTGAAGCTGCCTTTAGCACCCACCTAACAATAAATAATAAATATTAAACAAATCTATAAACAAAACTTGTGCAAAGTTCTAAACTCAGAAAACAAGTAAAAAAATCAACTTTATAATTCATCTGGGATTCCAATTCAAACAGATAAAATAACCATTAACAATTCGAAAAAAAGTAAAAACAAAAAATTTAAATTGAGGACATACCTGAGGTGTTTCATCACTGACAAGAAACCAGCTCTTGCCTGTCCAGGTAGCTTGTGCCCTGATCTCTATAGTTGAATCAACCTTGATATTTGAACTATCATAAAAGTATATCTACACCAGTCTCATTCAACAAAAGAATCCCTTGATGTAATGCCTAATCAATATGGTATTTAAAATCACTGAAAATCTATAATAATTCATTATTATCCCAAAAACATACCACTTGTTATAGCTCAATTGAAGGAGTGCCAATTAGTTAAAGGGTATTTCAAGTATACTGGCATTTCTGCTATTTTTTAAACACAAGGTGATTGAATTCCTTACCATTTTTTCTTTTGTACATGACATCTCAACTACTCTTCCAGGTCTCCAGTAATTTTCATAACGTACTTCTACCACATCCCCAGCTTGCCAATTATCTTTGAATAAAGGATGGGCAATGCTTTCACCGTTTTCCAAAATACAATAGACCTTACTTGGTGGCCTTGGTCGAATAAAGGGTCCATTTTCATCAAATGCTAAGCTATTGGTGTAATCTCCACCAATGATCAAGTTCCTTCCTGAATTTATATTTACATGAGATACTATACACAGTTCTTAAGAATGTTCATATCCATATCCACAGAGATTTTTTTAAAACAATGGATATATAACCCATTTGAAACAGCTACAGACAAATGCAAGGAATATTTTAATATAATCCCAAGTGTATTCATAGAGACACTTAAATTTATAAAACAAATGAACATTTAGTATTTGAATGAAATAAGTTTACTGTCTTGTAGAAAGAACTTACTTTTTCCATTTTCATCTATGTAGGAAATATTGAACTGTGCCCTTCCATTTGCCCATTCAATATCTAAAATCTGCAAGGTGAAGTAAGTGTTCTAAGTAACAATGTCTAACCTAATACAGAAGCGTTAACCCAATGCATAGTAGCGACTGCTTTATCTTAAGGCAATAAAGTATTCTTCATGTTCCATGATGCAGGAAACAGTAATTAAAGATATGGAAATGTCTTTTTTGCGGAATGTGCTTGTTTAGGAGCATTTAAAGCTTCTAATACATTGTTTCTATGTGCTTGCAAGATCGTCTACTGAGCAGTAACTCATCCCAGAAACACTATTCTATTGATGGAAAAGTCGAAATATAATCAGAAATATCATAAGGGTATATTTGATTTCTTATCATGTTCTTTATTTAGTCAGCTTTAGTAGATTGACACTTCCTTGAATACTAAATCGTATTGACTAAATCTGGGACCTGAATATTAATTTTGTATCTCCAAAAGCAAGAGTTAATTGCACTGTGCATCATTTAACATGATTCAAATCATGTACATCACAATTTCAATATGCAGTGATAGTTTAATAAATTATTATTACAAAAAATACAAGACACAAAATGATTGCCAAGATATTTGATATTTACAAAGGAGAAAAAGAATCCTTAAAAAAAGTTACAAAAGATCTATCCATAAAAGATATAATCGACGACTAATAAAGCAAAGGATAGGAACCTATCTAAAAGAAATTAAAATAAAAGAATATTCCTAAAGTCTATTCTAATGACTTAATTGACCATTATAATATTACAATGTTACTTTGATACCCTCGCTTAGCAGTAAATCTACTAACTACAGCGAGTTTATCCCAAAATTTTACAAATTTGTCAAGACTCAAGGACTTGGTAAGAATGTCAACATCCTCAATTGGACAATATTACAATGTTATTGATCCATCTTCTACAAGTTCTTGGATGAAATAACAATGAAGCTCCAAAGGTTTTGTATGATTGTAGAAGACTGGATACTTGGCAACCTTTAGCACCCCTTGATTGTCACAAAACAAAGATGAAAGCCCTGATTGAGACATTTTCATGTCTGAAAGCATCCTTTGAAGCCATAATACCTCACATGTTGCTTTGATTGTTCCTTGATACTTTACTTTTGTCGAGGAAAGAGCTACTACCTGCTACTTCCTAATGGTCCATGTGATTGCA
The DNA here is from genome assembly GCA_027943335.1 of Chamaecyparis obtusa. NCBI lineage: Eukaryota > Viridiplantae > Streptophyta > Pinopsida > Cupressales > Cupressaceae > Chamaecyparis > Chamaecyparis obtusa. The sequence goes on along the minus strand of BSBK01011079.1, from coordinate 35,011 downwards.
CCCATGCCAAGACTGAAAACATATCAAAAAGTAGATTTTCTATCATCAAAAAAAGCTTCCCAGTCTAAATCTGTGAACCCAAATAGCCAAAGATCTTTTCTTTTTCTGTATAGATTGCCAAAATGATATACCTCTTTCAAATATCTCAGCACCCACTTTGCTGCAACCTAATGTTCTGCCTTTGGTGTTGTATGAGTCTAGAAATGTAACTCATGACATAGCTCAATCTAGGTTTCGTGGTTGTAAGATAGAAGAGGTTGCCCACTAGTTGCCTAAATGTTGATTCATATATTACCTATGAGTCTATTTTGGCTAAAAGCTTCCGGCCCTTTTTCCATAGGTATTGGATGAGACGTTGCAATATATCATTCTAAACTTGTTGAGCAAAGTCCCAAAATATTTAGATTGAGAAATAAAAATACCACCACTTATTTGCCAAACTTCTATACCTAGGGAGTAATGGAGGAGACCCAAATATGTAATGCCAAAAGCCTTACTCAAATTAAATTTGATTTGTTCAATCAAATGTGCCTCACTAACTATAATGATTATATCATCTACATAAATGACCAATAGAATGATCTCAGTGCCTAAACTTTTGACATATAAATTTGGATCCAAAGGACTTCTCTAGAATCCTTGTTGAACCAAACACCTATCAAATCTTAATGTACCATGCCCTGGGCGCCTACTTCAAGCCATACAGAGCTTTTGACAATCTGCATGCCTGGTGCCCCTTTCTTGCAACCTGGAAACCCTAAGACTGAATCATGTACACTTTTTCCTCCAATTCACCATTGAGGAAGATACTCTTTACATCCATTTGATAGATTATCCAACCAAAGTATACTGCCATAGCCAGAACTAGATAGATGGTGCTTATCTTAGTTCTAGGAGCAAAGGTCTCCACATAGTCAATACCTTCTCTTTGTGCAAACCCTTTTAAAATCAACCATGCTTTGTACTTGTCAAGTGTATCATTGACTTTGTAAACCCATTTGCAACCAATGGGTTTCTTCCTTGGTCAGAGATCTAAAAAAATCCTAGTCTAATATTTCATACGACTCTGATGTTTGATTTTTGTGGACTTTTCGCATTCAATTTTACCTTTTTCTTCCTTTAACATTTGTGGCTCATAAATTTCCTAGATGTTAGCCATAAGAACAAAGTCAAATGTGTTCGACTTGCTCTTGCCTCTAGATGATCTACCCTAAATCATTTCATCATCCCAAACATCTACAATGGTATTTTCCCACCACTTAGGTTTCTTTATAGAGGTTTCTCCATCCAAATCAGCATTGCCATCATGACTCAAGCTACCTAATTCTATGGCATCTCGATGTTGATATACGTTCTCCTTAAGAAAATCTCCTAGAGCTAGTACCAACCTGGCATATTCCACATGTTCAAAATCATGAATCCCCCACCTTCAAGTAGAGCTAATGGAAGCTAGACACCAGATCTTTACCCTTCAACAATTGATCTTTAGAACTCTTGATCTCTTAAGGGAGCTGAAAAGGCCCAACTTCTCCATCGATCACGATATTGTTATTGAATGTCAAACAATTAGTGTCAACATCAATTAGCCCATAGGAATTATGATTACCATCGTACCCGTAAGCATCAACTTCTGACTCTTCAAGTGCAGTTCGGTTATCTTTGGATCTAGAATTCAAACATATGTAATAGAACTGAAAACCTTAAGATGACTCACCTACAATTTCCTCCCAGACCAGGCTTCCTCTAGAATTTTCTCATTCATAGCCTATGTTGGAGACTTTTTGAGAAGATAAATTGCAGTGTAAACTGTCTCAGCCCAAAACTTCTTCATAACACTCTTTTTCTCCAACGTACATTGGGCCATCTCTGCAATTGTGTAGTTCCTTCTCTCAACTACTCCATTCTACTGCAAAGAATAGGGCTTTGTATATGAATGTTTGATATTATGTTTAGCATAATTTTTATTGAATTTGTTTGAACGGAATTCACCTCCATTATCAGATCCAAGAGTTATGATGTCACATCATGACTTTCTCTACAAATGATTTGAACTTTTGAAATTCCTTAAGCACATCTAATTTAGACATTAAGAAAAGCACCCACATTTTCCGACTAAAATCATCCATAAACAAAAGAAAGTACCTAGCACTAGTGACCAATGTCATATTCATTGGTCCACAAACATCTACATGAGCCAACTATAGGACTCTCAAGGCTCTCCAAGCCTGTCAAACTGAAAAAAGAGTTCTATGCTACTTCCCTACTTGGTAAGTTCTACAAACACCTTCTATCTATTGTTGTATATCAGGTAAACCCTATACCAAATTCTCTTGCCAACTAAGAGAAGGTTACATTGATGTGCTCATACCACTAATGCCAGAGTGTACTAGAATATAATGCACTCTTGGCTACCCATGGACACTCTTGAACCTATAGTATTAATAAGTTGATTCAAAACATGATCTTCGATACCAATGACAGTTTTTTTATTGGATTCCTTAACAATTGTATTTGCTAAATGTGATATCCAAATTAAGGCAATGGTGGATAATCTAACTCACTAGGAGCAAATTGAGCTCCATTCCAGATACATAGCATACACTAAGAAAGATGAGATGTCTGCCTCTAGAAGATATCTACACATTCCCTTTGCCAACAAATGTGTTGTACTCACCACCACCAACGGTCACTAAATCAGAGCAAGTCATGTATTCCATGAACCAATCTTTCCTATGGGTAAAATGTCGAGATGCTCCAAAATCTATGTACCACATTGAAGACTTTGAATGATTTGTTGATCACTTGGCCATGAAGGCATAGAAAGTTGCCTCCTACTCAAAATGCTCTGCAACATGAGCTTTTGATGGAGGACCTCCCGGGTTGGATTTCTTTTCAGCCAACCTCTTTGTGTAGTGCTTTTTCATATGACCAAATTTACCACAATAGTGGCAATATGATATTTTTTGAATTTTTCAAAGTATCCCCATTATTCCCTAGACCTTTCTTCTAAGGCCACTTGCCTTTGCCCTAGTCCTTGGCTACAAAGGCATGTCCCACGCTTTGTGTATCAAACTACTTCCATTTGTCCTATTGCAAGAGCTTGTTGCACAACTCTTTGAACTTCAAGTCAACACCAGTGGATATGATTATAAGATATAAAAAGGAGGGGTGAGAGAGAAGTGTGAGTAAGTGTGTGGGAAAAGTAGGATCTTCTTCTTAACCTCAAATTCCCAAAGGAAAGATCCAAATTGATCAACCAAAAGAAAATGGTTAATGCACAAATGAATCAATCGATAAAGAATATGAAGAAAGGAGAAAAACCTATATTCTGTTATGGGAGGGAAATAAAAAAATCTTAATTGAATTGAAGATAAGCACTAACCTCAAAATATGACAAATTTGGAAAATACTGCTTTTTGGTGTCTGTATTCAGTTTCGAGAATTTCTACAACCGAATCTAGCCTGGAAACATAGAAACAGAGAAAACCCAAAAACCTTCTGTCTTTCTAAGAAAGATCGACCTTGACCCAAAACAAGGGTAAGATCTTACCTCGGGGCACAATCTTACCCCTGAAAGTCGACCTTGACCTACACTGTTCCGACGGAAATTCTATTCGCGAATCCCGGAAGTTTGCCGAAAAGGGTACTCAGATCTGAATTGCAATTCGTTATCCCGCACCTGTACCTGCAAGAAAAAGGGTTTTGTTGTTTGGATGAGGGGTTTGCTTTGGTCAAACCCCAGTTTAGAATCAACCTTGAAATGTAATTGAAATTGCAGCAAATAAACAAAGTAAATGGAACAATTCACTTTGCTTATGTTGAAATCCTTGTGGAGAATTCGAATCCTTGAATCCACAAGTATGGATGCTCCAAATGAATGTAGAATTGTATGTATGATGTCTCAAATCACTTGCATTAGATCTTGAATGGATCTTGGAATAGGAAGAAGTTTGAATGGAAATGAATGGAGGAATCTTCAACAAGAGGGCTCCAAAGAGATTGAATCCTTCAATGGCTACCAATGGATCTTCTTCATGAATTGGATCTTGAATGCTTGAATGCTTGAGGATGAATGAATGCTTGAATGCTTTCCTTCTCCTTCTTGCTTGCTTCTTGATTGCTTGATCTTGTGTTGTGATTGAATGTGTAGATGTGATGGATGAAATGAGAGGAGAAGGCTTCATTTTATACTAGTCTAGGGCACAAACTTCTAAAGAGGCCGACATAGGAGAATTAAATTCCCATTTAAACCTTAACCCCTAGAAATGGACCTAGATTATATATAATTTAAGAGTTTACCCTTCCGAAATCCGAAATAGCCAACCCGGAAGCGGGAAAATAAACTTTCCGAAGCCCGACATCCTGAAACCTCCGGAACATGAAATTTGGACCCGGGGTCAGGGTCGAGGTCGACTTTGACCTAGGTCAAGGTCGAGGTCGACCTGGACCCTGAGGTCAAGAATCTCAGTTTCTCAGGACCAAGTGCCAAAAACAGGCTGGAAATAGGTGGAAAGAGAAGCAAAACAGGGGAAAAAGCCAGATCCCAATCAAAGACCCATTCAAGGCGTTTGACATGACCCCAGACCACTTACTCAGAGAGCTAAACCAGTCCTAAATGGAATTGCTTCCATTTTCTGACGATACAATGATGTTGTGTGTTTCAATGAAATGTTCATCTGCTCTAGTAAACTTTTTGGTATTATGATCACCATATCCTCTTCTTCCATCTCACCGCCTATGGCTTCCAATTGATCATGAGTGTCATTGATCTTCACCAAATGATCTTGCAAAGACACCTTTTCATCCATCATGATTGAGAAAAGCATATTTTTAAGGAAGAAGACCCATCCTTTATCTAACATCTCATGCAGATCTTACAAGGACTTCCAAATCTCCTTGGAGGTTTTTCTTGCTTGAACCTTCAGAAGCATTTCATTTGTAACTAATAACTTGATTACCATGACGTCCTGTCAACCACACTCATCAAACTCATCTTGGTCTTTACCCGCCGCCATTGGCCAACTGTCAATACCAAAGGCAATCTTATCAATGCACTTTTACTCTGTGTTGTTCCCAGGTGTTGCACTTCTTGTCAAAGAATCGTTGGTTTCTTTCCAACATTATGTTGGTTGATGAAATCATCCCTTCCACAATTTAATCATGGAAAATAAAGAAAATCAAAAAAATTCTTGGTCCAAACCCTAGCCAGCAAAAAATGACAGATTTATCAAAATCTGTCAAAATGTTCAAAATCCTAGCTGATGGAAAATTAACAGAAAACTTGCTGCAAACCCTAGGTGCTGAAACCCTGCAATTTATCCAAAAATTGTCAAATAAACAGCAAAAAAAATTGCCAAAAACCCTAGGTAACATCAGGCAGATCTAGAAATCACCAAAAAACCCACGATTTTTGTTGAAAAATCATCAAAAACTGATAAAATAACATGCCATGCAATTTTAACAAGCACGATCTTTGCTAAAAGATTGAAAAAAAATAGGCAAGATTTTTTAAAACACGCAATTTCTGACAATTCGCGAGAAAAGTGTCACGACTTTCCATAAACGGTCACACAATTTCACACAAAACTGAGCGTGATTTGGCACAGACGATGCCATGTTTTGTACCCAAAAGAACATGATTTTGCAAACTAAAACACGATTTTAAGCCCAAAATAACTGCAATTTTTAGCAAAAAATAGACTCGTGATTTTTTGAAAAAAAAAAAGCCAGAACAGGCTTAGTACAATTCCATACTATAACCACATGACAAAGAAAAATAGTATTATTCGATGTTTGCTTCAAATTTTTGAAGCATATACACAATTGTGGCTATATTGTACACAATTTAATTGCATATACAGCTTAAATCTGGCCGCCCAATCTGAAAGTAATGCTGGCTGCCTACACTAGTTTATTCTCAGAGATTGGGCTTGAAGATTAATTTGTAAACAAAGATTAATAAATCAGTGTAGCAATATTGGTCAACTATCATCCCCAGCCGAGCATTAAAACTCATTACTGGTGGCATGGAAGCTTGAAGCGTGGAGTTTGGATATGAGAGTCGATGCCTAGAATGTCTGAAACATCTTCCTTGAAATGATAAATCAGTTACATTCAGACATTCTGGGAGGTAGCTGTGCCTTGCATTTGCATTTTGGAGCAGTGTACATTATTTGTAATTGTGTTGAATCTGGAGACATTTCATATATGATCTGAACTGTATGTCTTCCATGAACTTTGTACTCTGTGTATTACATCTTCCAGGGTTCAATTACCATGACTTAAGAATTGCTGGACATAGCTGAAGTAATTTGGCAGGTGTACAAGGAGGATAAGTTGACATTGTAAGCTGCTCATAACATTTTAAGCAGGGCAAATAGTTGCAACAGAGGTGTATGGGACTGAGGATGGCTTAAGGATTATCACTTACGCATTGCAGATTGCATAGGCGGCTGCAATATCTCAGTGTAAAGCAATATCTGCTACAAATTTTACATATTCTCATTAGAGGAAGCTACAGCTGCATATATATACTCCAGAAATGCACGCCATCCTTTGACATAACACCATGGTATGTAATAAAGCTTCAATGATAAAATACGTCAGTTCTATATTCTCTGTTTGTAATCAGCATCCTGGAAATCAAAATCATTTTAGATTTCATTATTGTCATAGAGTTGCAAGCTGTTTGCCTTAATGTCACTGTGAAGTGGATAAACTTTACTATTATTTTGTATGATCGAGCGTAGCTGTGGTTGGTCTATAATGTCTGACATCTATCTCAGTAATATGTTAGTCTAAAACGATTCTAGTTCCCAAAACAAACATCATTTCAGAAAAAAACAGAAAGTTAGCATATGAACAAAGTGTTTGACTTGATGAATATTAAATGAGCTTGAGAAATAAGTGAAAATCTCAGTGTGCATTTGCCATGGTGCATTACACATTCTCACTAAGTTTCTTGTACCAAACTAAATGATATTCATGTAACTCAAGATAAAATTGATCGAAAATATAGTAAAACACATAATTATAATATTTGAAGGGTCTCCTAGTACCAAGGACATGCCATAATGTATGGGCTTAAAAGGGGTCAGCTAGGAATTTGAAAAAGAATCAGTTTGGAGTTTCTGAAAAAGTGGAGTCTAAGAGGGAGGCACTTTTTTTTCTCTAGCATGTAACATGGTGGGATGAAATTCCATCTCTAGTCTGAGTACACAGAAACTGTAACTTGTTTTAACCTTTCATACAAGTACATTTCCTTCATGCTTAATGGATATTTGTTCATGAATTCACTGGCTATCATCTGCTCAGGTAGTTTGGTGATGGATTTCTTCCATTGTTTTCATTTACATATATACTTATAGAATCGACTAATTTCCCCAGGCTGCATGTTTCATGACTTGTGTTTTGCCAAGACCAACAATGTCTTTAGTTGTTTATCATGTATTTGCATGGAAGATTATTAAGTCAATGACTATTTTACAGGCAGTAAGTTCACTCTCTCTCCTTTCCTCTCTTTCCAAATGTCATTTTTCTTCCTACTTTTCCTTTAATCTTTCGCATTTTCTTGTAATTTGATTAAGGTGCAAATTTATAGTTTAATTTCAGATTTGGTGGAGTTTGCTTATTGCATTCCACCCCTTAACCTGCGGTTGACAAAACCCTGCAATCGGTGCTTCTACAAGCTTTACCAGACCCCTTGTGAAAATAGAATCTCAAATCTCTCACTATGCTATCCAAGCATTAACCAAGACCTGGCAGCCCTGAGATCTTGGGGAGATCATTTAATCCACTTCCAAGAAAAGAGGCGGTCTTTCATCCTGAGTTGGTTGACACCTCGATGTTGATGAGGGTGTTTGCACGCCACCAACACAGAATAAATATACGGAGTATATTCTATCCTCTCTTGTTAAAAGGAAACCTCAAATGTTAATATGCTTGATCAAATGAGATGACCCCAAGGTTATCTATGTCAAGTTTTGACCTTCTCTTGGATAGACTCAGTTGATGATGTAATATTGCTAATAATCACAAGGGGACTTACACAATTGTTCTTGGACTGCAAATGCAACTCTCTCTCTCTCTCTCTCTCTCTCTCTCTCACTCACTGTATGGGATCTCTCCTATAGGCTTTCCTAATGATAGGAATCAGTTCTGTGTTGGTGGTGTGCAAAATCCCCCATCAACACTTGACCCATGTTATCTTGATCCATCAACAGATTGGCACTGGAAGGACAGCTGATAAAGGATTTTTAATGTTGAAAGGCTTAGGAATATTGCTAGATTGCATAGTCCAATAGATAGTCCTTTATCTTTTCAAGTAAAGTTTCCTAAGCTTCCCAAGGACTTCATTTGATGGAAACCTTCTTTCTACCCTAATACACAAAATGCACAAGATCATGTAAAGCATTTAAAAACCTGATTGTTCAGCATCAGGTTGTGAATGAGTAAGTTGTTTGCATCTTGTTATGTTATACTTCGGAAGGTGGCTATGAATGTTACAGGCATCTTCCACCACATTCAATACACTCCTGAGCTCAGCTAGAAGCTGCCTTTTTGAGACAAGATGGCAAACATTTAGACCCAAGATAGGCATGGAGACAACTCTTGTCAATAAGGAAAAGACCCAATCAAACAATTAACATGCTTTCTTTCAGATTTCGTAAGACAGTTGAAACCTTTATTGAGTCTTATGTGCCTAAGTACAAGAAAATCTTAGAATCATACTTGCAAGCCTTAGAATCCTATTATGAAACATTCATTAGACAAACAACAGGGGTAAACAACATGCAATATGCTATAAACAGGGCCTTCATTTTGAAACAAATAAATAGCAACTGCCAAATAAACCAAAACCTTGTCCCTCATAACATCTAACCCTAATCCCAGCCACAATTGTGCATCAAATCAAATCTATTGCAACAGTTCACAAGCACAAAATTATCAACAAACAATGTACGAGACAAATCAGATCAGCCCTTTGCAAAATGAGATCAATTAATTTCAGAATTCAATGAGTTATGCCCTGCAGATCAGCCAGCTACAAAATCAGCTTTCTATCCTAAATAGTCAGAGCTCAGCTGTTTACGGTGCATTTGCAGTTGTTCAACCTATTTTGAGTCAACATACAGAGGCATATTCTTTGGATGATGAGAACATCTAGTAGACATTATAGAAGGCTGAAATGAAACACACGAAGCTAAGACCAAAGAAATCAAAAATAAATCTGAAAAAGCAAATGAAAACACAATTGAAACTATACCACTTGTTATTGGAATAGATGAAGGAAACACCAGAAATGAAGATGATCGATACACTGAAAAATTAGAAAATGTAGGCACGAGCGTGCTTCCATTGGATAAAGACAGTTACCATTCCTATGCATGTGTCAGAGGATGATATTTCTGATTCTACAGTTCAATCTTGTCAAATTTCTACTTTTGAAAGAGATATGCCAAAAATGGTAGAAACTAAGAAAATTGAACAAAGACATGCTCGACATAAATTGCAGGTGCCCTAGTAGACTTAGCTTTATCAGGCAGGTGTAGAATGCATGATACAACCCAACAAGAAAAAATTGGCTTGCTTTCCTCACCAGGGTAGACCTTGTTCTTAAGGGATTAATTCATCCCAGAGAGATTCTAGTTCCTAAAATTAGGCAAGATGAGTCATGAGATGAAATATTCTTTGCCAGTCATAAACAATCAAGATCCTACTCTAAAACATGCAACAATATTTCTTAGTTTATTTGCAAACCTCGAGATTGAATCAAACAAGAATAAACAGATCCATTAAAGAAACTTATTGTTTGAGAATGCTATTTCCCTTATTTCATACATCAAGGGTTTCCAAACACTAGTTGAGCAAGCAGAATACCCATAATAGGCTAACTGAAATTAAAGTGCTTTCTTGAAATACTAGAACCTGGCGGCTTCCCATTAATCACAGACTGAGTTACAATCCATGCAGTTCTGAGTATAAATCTGGAACACCATGAGAAATGATGCTGTCTGGTTCACTTGTCTGAGACTCTGTGCTGTTACTGTGCAGACCCATTGACGATCAGACCTTGGATGGCCGTCCAAGCTGTTATCATTGTGTTTTCATCCCAAGGCAGGCAGAGAGAGATAATAAAAATCAGAACATAAAAACATGAGCTGCCTTAACTCTTCCTCCAACCTTAAGAAGGCAACCAAACCTAAAATCCACGCCCACCCTAATTCCTATAAATCAGGTGACTCTCTTAATTAATCCAGCGATAATACTTTACCTTAAAAGTATTCATCAATTATGTATTTAGCGCCCCTTCCATAAAGCATAAGGAATTTAAAGAAAATGTTCCGATATCGAATTGCAATGGCCCCATCTTCATGACTGAAAATCAGGAGTCACTTAAGTGAACATGGACCCCCCCACCTTATTGAATACAACCTCCTCTTTATTCAATAAAAATCAAGTAAGTGTTGGAGGAAAACTTACACTTAGTGAGTTGTTTACTGAGCTACAGCAGCGCTAGAGAGGGGACAAGACATGAGAGTTCTGAAAACAAGGGCAATCAAAATAATAAGTTCCTGGAAACAAGTCGGAAAAATGAGGAAGACATCAAGTATCAAGAACCTGTAATTAATATTGATAACATGTCAAGTATTGAATTTACTAACCATACTGATAATGAAAAATATGAAAACGATAGGCATAATAAATTTGACGAGTCTTTTGTCATTGCTAAGAGTGGATATAATCAGTCTTCTTCTGATGATGACTCTCACAGTGATAGTTTGCAGTCTACTGAGTAAAAGATGCATGAGAAAGAAAAACTGAACAGCATACACTACAAGAAGGAAAGTCAAGAAAACATTCAAATGAATGAACAAGGCCTGTGTAAGAATCATTCTAGTTGTATACAATGCACTCAAACATATCAATTGAAAACATAATGGACTTAATGCTGATGCTGAGAAAGGATATGTACATACTACATCCTATGATATTCAATCAATAGAATTCTCCTGCTGATCAGCATGCTCAGTTTAACTGTCCAGACTTCTTGTTAGCATGGAAAGTGGCACAAACGGAAAAAAAATGACTTTCAGCACACTCCTTTGCAAAGAAAGACCAAAAATGCTTTGGTTGTGAATGATGATAGCCTATGCAAATCCGGAAGAGCGGAAAACTGATTTTGTGGAAAAACCAAAAAAATCATTTCTATGTTGTTTTGCTTGGCTTCCTGCCTCTTTTTGCCTTGTGTTACCAGACTACCCTATGGCAATTTCCAGGAAAAGCATGCTGAATGCTCAATCCTTTTCTCAAGTCCATGAAGACATTTTAAACAAAATAAAGCTATTTCCCAATCTTTGTTAGGCCTATGTGAATTGATCCAAGACTCACAAAGTATACTTGACAATTCTACTAATCGAAAAACACTTAGTAACTTAATACCATATGTAGAATGCATGATACAACCCAACGTTAAAAAATCAAACATCTTCCATTCATAACAGGGTAGACCTAGTTCTAAAAGGATTAGTTCATCCCAGAGAGTAGACCTAGTCAAAATGAGTCATGAGAGTTCTGAAAACAAGGGCAATCAGAATAATGAGTTCGCGGGAACAAGTCAGTCGAATGATATTAATATTGATAACATGCCAAGTATTGAATTTACTAACCATAATGATGATGAAAAACATGAAATTGACAAGCATAATAAATTTGATGAGCCTTTGGTCATCACTAAGAGTAAATCTAATCAGTCTTCTGATGATGACTCTCACAGTGATAGTTTGAACTTGAAGTCTACTGATTCAAATATGCATGAGAAAGATGAGGTGAGCAGCATACACTCCAAGAAGGAAAGTCAAAAAAACATTCAAAAGAATGAACAAGGCCTGTGTGAGAATCATTCTAGTTGTACAGCATGCACTCAAATTTATGAAATTGAAAACATTATGGACCTAATACTGATGCTGAGAAAGGATATATCCATCCTATGATATTCAATCAATAGAATTCACCTTGCTGATCAGCATGATCAGTCTAATTTTCCAGATTTCTTGAATCTTGTTAGCATGGGAAGTGGTACAAATGGAAAAATGTGACTTTGGAGATGCTCCTTTGGTTGTGAATGATGATAGCCTATACAAATTTGTAAGAGAGAAAGACTGATTTTAAGACAAAAAGAATTCATTTTTATGTTGTTTTGCTTGGTTTCCTGCCTCTTTTTGCCTTGTGTTACCAAGCTACCCTATGGCACACTTTCCAAGGAAAGCATTGCTTAATGCTCTCAATCCTTTCTTCATGTCTATAGAGACATTATACAAAATAAAACTATTTCCCAAGCTTTCTTAGGCCTATATGAATTGATCCAAGACTCATCAAGTATACATGACAATTCTACTAAACAAAAAACAGTTATACACATATGCTACTTTCTAGTTTACTAGTGTGACATGTTGTGGTTTTGGGCAATCAAGTTTTTTGTTTCTCAATTGATTTTGTCATATGCCAATGGTGGTTCCCGACCCAAGTAGAGAGCTTCATTGTTTTTCGATTGAACTGAAAATAAAAGAATTAAAAAAAAATCAAGAACCAAAAGAAAGAAAAGAAATTGAACAAAAAAGAAATAAGATTATTAAAACTCAATTTCTTTAAGTGATTGAAGTATCTCTACTAGCGCTTTGTACAACCAATAATGGTATAGCTACACCTAGAGTGGAATACAGGTAACTTCATCATGGCTATCAACGTCTGGCCAGTAATAGAGCAATGACCAAGCACGTGTTAGGACAGGTTGTTTTATTTTCCTGATTTTTTTCCATGACACTATCCCTAGTTGACTTAGAAGGGATAATTGAATCATACACACACATTCTAATCAAATGAACCTAGTCCATACTTGCCCTAAGTCCAGCTCTAATTCGGATACAAATAACATAGGCTGCATTATGATTGTCTTGCTTAATTTTTTCTCTTCTAGCCAAAGATTTTGAATTCTTAACATTTTGCAATCTTCTCACTTGAGAGAAGCCATTTGTTGTTTCTTGTGCAACAAAAAATTTTCCTCCAAAAATCAAGGCTCCCCTTTGACCCCTAGGCTTGGAGTGTTTGCATGTCACCCTAGTCTTTATTGTTGAGAAAATATGAACTTGGGTTGATATTTTAGCTTGGGCAAACAATCAAGCTTCTAGAGCAATTTTGCAGTTCCACAAACTTGCTTGGAACCCCCAAAATCCTATGCCCTTTGTCTATAGCATGTGACTAATATGGATCACATAAGCCACCCTCCAATATGCACACTTCACACTTATGTTTGATCTCAACTATGCACAACACCACTATGTAAAACCTCCAGCCTTCATATATTTACAATATCACATGTGCATCAATATTTGTGCACCATCCACTTACTCTACAAGTTTGTTCTACACCCAAATGCCCAAACGTCAAACACTTTGGACAAGAAATAATTTATGCATCCTTGCCCTTGCACCTCCAAGTCAATCCTCTTCTAGTCTACCATACTCAAAATGTAATGCATTCAACCATGTCGCGTCCTCAACCTTTTTGCCCTTCCATTTGACCAAATACTCCTTATAATCCTTACTACATATTTTCTTAATTTTAATGTCCAACACCACCTATATTTCTCATACTTTCTCCAAGAATTCTCTTCTCCAATCCATTACTCCAATATATGTGCCTTCATTCACACCTCAAGCAATCTCTCTACATAAGAGAAGATGTTTGTAACATTAAAGATAGCCAATACATCTATCCTCTCTAGCGACTCAAACACATTCAACATTCTTATCAATTTTTTGCTAAACTTTGCATGGCCTTGCGTTCTTCCACTTCAACTTGTACATTCCCCTTAGGAACCTCTCCCAATGAAAATGTGCTAGAACAATGTTACTAACTTGAAATTCTGTTTTTCTACTTTTCTTATCCACGTACTCCTCATATCATATTGGCCCACTTTAATCTCATGCACACTTGTTTGTGTACATTGCACATATGTCACTAATCTATTGCCTCTACACTCTGTCACTTATGTTTTTGTAATATCATGCAACTTGACAGCTCAACTCAAGCTCTATCCATAAACAATTTGGAATGGCATATTTTTAGTGCTCTAATTCACTAAGTTGTTATAGGAAAATTCTACATGCGGGCTAAGTCTCAAAGTCTAGGCTACTCCCCACCAGGCATCACAAGAGGTTTCCAAGGCTCCTATAGACCACCTTAGTTTTGTCAGTGCATCTATCAATGATATGTTGAACTATACTACAGTTGGGTGTTCAACTTACTCCATAGTGTTCGCTACAAGTGCCCTACAAGTTGTCCATACTCAACACAATGTTGAGTGACAATTTGTGCAACCACTCTATCCCCAGAGAACAAGTTTACCATCTACAAGGCATCATTTGTATGTCTACATACCACAAAATATGCCATCTTAAAAAATTCATCCATCGTGACCATGATGAAATTTTGGCTGCATTGCATTCCAAGCAACCCAAGAACAAAATATATTGTCCTAGCGAAGTTAGATACAAACCTACATTCTAATTTTTGTCCTTTTCCAACAAAAAAATCCTACACCTTTGGGCAAATTTTCATATATCAACAGACATGTGCAGCAAATAATACCCTTCATTCAACTGCACCATCATCTTATTGATGCCAAAATGACCAACCAAACCTCCATTGTGCGTCTCCTTGATAAAATTCTAATGCATTGAACCCTTGAAAATACCTAGTTGAGCACCTTTGAACAATAGTCTATCCTGAAAAAAATATTCCAACCGCTACGATTGGTTATCATCCATGTGCTCTACACACTCTCCAAGTTTCAATGAATTTTGCATCCTACACACATATAACTCCTTGATCAAATCAAATCTCATGACCCCGACACACATCTAATTCACCAAAGCACATCTCCTCCTCATCAAGTCTACAACGTGTTAGACATCTACCTCTATGATTCAAAGAAAATGAGTAGCTTTGCAAGAACTCTGCCAATTTCAAATGTCGTTGATTTAGCTTTCCCTAACTATTAATGAAATGTAGCACATGAAGGTCCATATGTAATACAAACTCCTTAAGCAACAAATATTGGGTCCACTTATTCAACACTTGTATGATCATGTAGAACTATTGATTATTCATCCAATGCCTCTTGTGCATGTCATTCAGCTTCTCGCCAAAGTATGCAATTGTCTTGTCTTCTAAGCTCAATATTGTACCAACCACCACACCACTTACATCGCATTCCACATTGAATACTTTGTTGAAATCAAGCAATGCTCAAGTTGTTTGTTCCATCACCTTCTTCTTCAATAGTCAAAATCAATGCTTTTCCAATATGGTTCAAACCAACTCCTTATCACTCTTCATTGTATTCGTAATAGGTGGACAAACCACACAAAAGTTCCTAATAAACTTGTTATAGAAGCTTTCCAACCCATGAAAGCTTCGCACCTCAATCATGCTCCTTACTAATGGCCACTTGCCAATTGCCCTCACCTTCTCAAGGTCCATCTTCAACCCCTCTTGCCTGATTGCGAATCCTAAGCACACCAACTATATCTTCATGAAGCTATGTTTCTTCAAATTCACCAACTTATCCGAGCACAACCACTACAATACTTGTCTTATGTGCACCACGCACTCTTCCATCATCCTACTAAAGATCAAGATATTATCCAAATATACAATGACAAACTTACTAAGGAATAGCTTGAACACCTTGTTGATCAACTACATGAAAGTGCTAGGCACATTAGTTATTCAAAACAATGTCACTAGCGACTAGTACAACCCTAATTTGGTGGTAGCCATTGTTTAAGTCGATCTTCATGCGCTCAATAAGTTATCTATGTGCAACAACAGAAAACTACTTATTGATGATTTTGTAAATGGCCTTGGAGTTGATTTACATCCTCCACTCTCCATCCTTTGATGCCAGCACTACATGTGTTGTACACAAGCTCACATTCTCTCTAATCAAGCCCTTTGCAAACATTCTTCTACTTGCCTCCTTACCTCCTTGTTCTCTTATGGCATCATAATATGGGCCATTTTATTTTGCAAGGTGGATCTAGGAATTAGATCCATCACGTGACTGATGCTACACAAGAGTGATAATCCAACAAGCACAACCTCCAACATGATATGCTTATATTCAACTAGCATTTCCTTCAATTCAAGCAACATCTTTTCCATTGCACCTTGCATGCTCTATATCTAAGCAAATTCCGACATGAGTGCCAAACATAATTGCTCCTTCATAACTTCCTTCAAGAAATCCTTTCCTAAAACCAGCAACACCCTTGGACCACTCTTAGTTTCTGCACCTTGGTCCTTCAAAAGAGCAAACTTATACTTTTAATTGTCTTACCACAAGGTGTATGTTTCATGTCGTTGTACCAAGGTCGACCTATTACATAGGACCTCATCTTCATACCTATCAATTTTGAACCTAAACTTGTACTACTTGTTGCATCAATAGCAAGCATCTCTTGAAAATGATGACACCTTTATGGAGCAAGATGCACAATCCTCTTCAAGTCCAATTTCTCCATCATCTCTACCAAAACTAAACTACATATGCCACCACTAACAATAATCATCTTACAACATGTTTTCCTAATTTGCAAAAGATTTTTAAGAGAATATTCCTTTGTGCCATGATGTTCTTCTTTGTTGGCTTCAACAATATGAGCTTCATCACAAGTGCTTCTCCACCCTCCAAGTTCCCTACCCCATTGATTGACACATTACTTCTCGAACTTCCTTGAGCAACATGGTTGCTCACTTCCCTCTTTCATGCAATGTCACTTTCTTGCACCTTCAGGCACTCAAATGCATGGTGCCTTGTTTCTCCACATTTGAAGCATTCTCTAGAAAAACTACTTCCTCATCTATGTCCTTCCCGAAAGGATCCCTTTCTCCTTGGTGTGTCCTCCCGGCCTTGCAATATGCTTGCTTCTCCTCTATACACTTGTGCTAACTTTGCTTTGTTATTGCACATCATGCTTCCATGCGCAATTTTTTCATTGCCTTGCACCTTGTTGTCTTTGCAAGAACCTCTCCATTACCTTCAACATGCCCTAATAGGCTTCCTCCATGGACATAGGAGTAATCATTTCTAACTAGAGTTCGCAGACATGCGACGAGTCACACAAGTCATCCAAGTCAATGAGTCAAGTCATTCTCGACAAGTCAGATGGACTCTAACTCGAACTCAGCTGAGTCAGACAAATGACTTGCCTATCTCGCTGAGTCAGCGAGTCAAGTGGCTGACTCACCAAGTGCGTGCCTCCTAACTCGGCCAGTGTCAATGTAAAGTTGGCATTTAAAAATCATTAAAAAAAACTTTTTTTAAAACTTTTTTTGACTTCTTTCTTCCTTGCAGCCCTAAAAACATTCAATTTGAGATGCAAAAGTCATGTCTAGAATCTGAGTGGTCAATGAGTTTCAATAACATCATCAAATAGAAGCTACATGAGCGCCACCCTTCTCTACGGCAATTGCAATTTCTTGAGTTCTTGTGCTTTGTTCCACAAGGAAGAGATTTGGTAGGAAGAGATTTGCAGCCCTAAAAACATTCAATTTGAGATGCAAAAGTCAAGTCTAGAATCCGAGTGGTCAATGAGTTTCAATAACATCGTCAAATAGAAGCTACATTAACGCCACCCTTCTCTACGACAACTGCAATTTCTTGAGTTCTTGTGCTTTGTTCCACAAGGAAGAGATTTGGTAGGAAGAGATTTGGAAATTGCATTTTTGGGCTTTATCAATACTGTTTTTGGCATCTTAAAAATTCAAGAAAAAGATGCACACTGGCTCTTCCCCTTGACCCTGCTAGGGGCACCACCCCCAGACCCCCGCAAAGGGCTCTGCCCCTTGACCCCTCTGGGTGTTGCCCCCAAACCTCCATTTTATTTTTGAAGTACACTACAACTTTGAGTTTGCATTGTACAAGTACTTATCTACACTTTGTCATTAGTCTTCTAGGATATTACTTGATGTATACTTGTCGTCTGGAAGACAACTTTTTCTTTTGGGGGGAATGATGTAGTCGACATAAAATGCCTATTGTTGTGTTTGATAATATTGCTTATTTGTCAGTGTATTAATTGTCGTCAATGTATTAATTTGTGTTTATACTTATGTGGTCAATGTATATTTAAGTATTTGATCAAATTAGCATATATTTAATGATGTTATCGTGTCTTTAAGCGTTATTCAATAATGGGTGTATGAAACAAGTTTTAAATCCTTAAAAATCTCTAAATTTCAAGGGTTTTTTTCACATTGCCAAGTCAGGAGTCGAGTCGGCCTTGTCGAGTCCAAGTCTAGGAACTATGTTTCTAAGTCATCCTAGATGGCTAGTCACAACCAATTCACATACCTTGCAACTTTCTTTGCATGTAATGTACCCTTTTTCTAGCCCATTCTACCATCTTTTAAAACTCCAACTTCTTTGGAGAGTTCTAACAATTCCAAAAAGGAATTCTAATAGCGTCAATGACCTCAAGAGATCAAGATGGGTCCAACTGTACTTTTCACGCATAGGTTCAACAAGCTAGGAGTACTCCACATTTCTTAGAGAATATTGTTGTTTTAGGAGAGCGCCAATCCTTTTAAAGATTAGTATCTTGAGAATGTAAGGTTATGTTGGTGTAATCAAAGTTCACATTTGGACTATTTACATATTTTTTGTACCTTTGTGTTTTATGTGCGGAAAATAATTGAAATAATGAAATGTTTAAGTTGTCGGAAAAAAAATAAAACACAACTTATATTTAAGTGTTTAAAAAGGCAACATTAAATGACTTGAGGTTTCGAAAAAGTAAATTATTTTAAAAAGGTCACTTGATGAGATTTAAAAAAATATAATTTCTAGAAAATTTCCTAAGAGGGCTATAAAAGGAGGTTGTGAGGAGACAAATCCACATTCTCAGTATTTGCATTTTCTTGAAGCTCAATTGTGGAGGTTGAGCAGGTTTGTTCAATAATAGACTTAGGATGAGAAACTTATGGCGAAGACTGGTTTTGAGGAAGGATTTCTCCCTAGCCAATGCAAAGGTAGATTCGCACAAGACTCACAAAAGAGCAGAATGTTTGTAAAACTTGATTCTGCATGTTTGGTTATGAGACTTGCGGAGTTTTGTGCCAAATATATATAAAGTATTCTAGGTTTGCACAACGTTTGATGTTTCTAGTTTCAGAGGTGTGCTGATTGATTGAAAGTTTATGAATTTGTGCCATTGCAATATTTGTTCTATATTTGAGTATGGCTGTAGGAAGCTGCAAAGAAAAAATTTATTATGGATTTACAGGGAAATAATAAATTTCTAAAGAAGGATTTTTTTTATTGTGTTGGTCATTCTATATTGAATGCCTATGCTTATGATGCTGGCCATTGTCTGAATTAAGATTTCATAGGTGATGAAATGTTGCATAGAATATTATTTGAGAGAGTTTGGTGTGCATTACAGCCAGCTGCAATGTGTATAGAGGTGGCACAGGATTTATAAGGGTATAATGAAGAGTGTGATTAGTGGAAAGGCAGTTGCAGATTTTGCGCAGCAATATTGCGAGTATTCACCATAATCAGCTATAAAGCAGTTTGGAGCTTATAAAGACAGATTAATCAAGGTTTGGTCATATTTGTATGCATATATCCTAAGTTATGATATTCGCTCAGTCACATGCAAATTCAAAATTCGATTCGCTGGAAATTCGTACTTGGTTTGAATTTGATGCAAATTCGGTTTTTCTTTGAGAAATTCGCTGCAAATTCTTCAAAAGGAACCCTGGTCGACTTACATTGCATTTGGAGCGAATGTCAAAATTAACGTGAGCCCAGGGAGAATTTGTGAGTTTGAGCAAATTTCGGAAGAATTTGGGCGAATTTGACATTCTGACTTTTGTTGACTTTCAACAGTAGTTTTTTAACATTATTTTTTTCCAAACCAAACTTAAAAAACACGGCATTTTTATCTGTCACGCGGCGTTTTTGTCTCACACAACATTTTTGGTCTCCATTCTGAGTGGCATTTTTGGTCTCCAAACAATTTTTGGTCTTCCTTAGCGGCTAGCAGCGTGTATTCTTCTTCACTCTAAGCAGAGCTAGCAGCGTGTATTCATTTTGTACGTGTCTTCCTCTTCATTCTAGTCGTCTTTCCTCAACTAGCAACAACAAACGTGTATTCTCCTAAATCCTCTTCATTCCTGTCGTCTTTCCTCAGCTAGCAGCAGCGTGTGTTATATACGCAGGTTGAGGTCCTAGCAGCAAAGCCTGTGGATGTGATTAGCTACGCTGCTACAGGTTGAGGTAACTTTTTTATATATTTTTTAAAGTATCAATTTGTGATTAGCTTATCATTTCAATTGACAATATATATAATCGAATATCAAGTATTGGTAGTAACAGCCAATAGGAAATTTTAGAAATTATCAAAAGTTGCATCTAAATTCTTAATTCCCAAAAATGATTTTCTATGTTTTATTTTTATTTTTCTGATTCACAAATCATTTTTGTTCTTTGCTTTGTTTGTTGTTTATAGATTCAAACTCAAAGAATGGTTGCATGTGCTTCTAGCACCAAAAACTCTCACTTTAAAATAGACAAACGCTCTCCACTATGGAAATATGTGGAAATGGTTAAACCAATGCCAAGTGGAAGAGGTTATGTGTGGATTTGCAGCCATTGCAAAGAGGAATCTAGTAGCTCTTATAGTAGCGTGAAAGCACATTTGTGCTTTATTCCTCAACGGGGCATTGAATTTTGTATAGGAAGCCAAGAGTTAATGGGGTACTACCTAAAACCCTTCTTCCAAACCATATTGTGAACAAATATATTCAAGAGCAAAAACAAGCAGACGAAGCATTTGGGAGGGCAAATTCTCATCCTTTGCAAAATGCTAGGAAAAAAACAAAAACATCATCTGTCTTCAACTTTCACTCCCAATGAACCACCCGTAGAGGGCCATCCATCCTTGCGTGCTCCTCAAGAACCAATTGCAAAGAAGAGAGCAATGGAGCCCTTGGAAACATCATTTCAAAATGAAGCTAGAGACATTGTCGAGGAAGCCATAGCGAGATGCGTCTATGCATGTGGATTGGTATTTAATGTTGTTCGCTCACCGTATTAGCAAAAAATGGTGAGATCAATTAATGTGGCTCCAAAGGGGTTCAAGGGCCCAGGTTATGAGAAGGTGCGCACCACTTTATTGGACCGAGAGGTGATCAATGCAAAGGCTGCCATGCAGCCCATCAAGGATTCATGGATTGAAACAGGTGTGACCATAGTATCCGATGGATGGAAAGATGCAAGAAATCGTCATTTGGTCAATGTTATTGCAGTATCCACAAGAGGTGCAATGTTTTTAAAAGTTGTGGATTGTGAAGGAGAGGTGAAGGACGGTCCTTTCATTGTTTAGAAATCTAGTCACTTTAGTTTAGTAAACTTTCTATGTTTTTAAATTTTAATTTTAATCTTGATTTTAATTTATCATTGTTTTGATCTTAAAATAGGTTGTCGAGACCCGCTTTGCCTCCAACACTATTGTTTTGAGATGCCCTGTCAAGGTTAAAGAGGCATTGTCTAGAATGGTAATCAGTGCTAATTGGAGCATATGGAGGCAATCTAATAGTGCCAAGGCAGCTGCCATTAGGACATTGATACTAGATGACTCTTGGTGGGATCGTGCTGAGTACCTTCTTAAGTTCACCGAGCCTATATTGAGCATGATCTGATACACTAACATGGATAGGCCTTGCTTGGGTGAGGTATATGATGACATTGACTCCATGATCGAGGATATTAGAAATATCATAAATGAGAGAGAGGAGATCATGATGAAAAGTTCTTCAAGGAGCTACAAGTAATCATGGTAGAGAGATGGAACAAAATGACTACCCCTTTGCATCTACTTGCCTTTGCATTGAGCCCCAGGTTCTATAGCCAATCGGTCCTCAGTGGGAGTACCACTAGAGTTGCCCCATACAGAGATCCTGAAGTTGCTCAAGGGTACAAGGCAGCCCTTTGAAGACTCTTTCCCAAGCACCTACGACCTATAGTGGGGTCTAAATTCATGAGTTTCGCAAGCACCAATAATTGTGGCCATGAAGCTCTTGCAGACAAGAAAAATGCTAATGCTCATAGATGGTGGTACTTCCATGGACAAATGTACCAGCACCTACAACCCATTGCCATCAAAATTTTATCACAAGTTCGTTCTTTACTCTTAAGATTCTAATTTCTAAATTCTTGTTGATAAATATTGAATTTATATTTTAAAAATTTATATTCAAAACTCTTAACTCTCTAATTTCAAAATTGTAAATCTTGATAGGTTGCTAGTTCATCATCATCTAAGAGGAACTAGAGCACATACTCCTTCATCCACTCAATAAAACGCAACCAACTAAACTCCAAGAAGGCAGATAACTTGGTCTATGTGCATTCAAACTTGAGGCTCACAACACACAAAGACAATACTTACAAAAAAAGGGAGGCAAAGCATTGGGATGTTGAACCAGAGTCTATGGAGTTGGAAGCCCACTTTGATGCACTTGCAATTGATGATGGTGATTGCGAGCTACTTAGTGATGTTGAAGCTGATCCTAAGGCTGGGCCTGAGGCTACTAGTACTGATGCTAGTGGCACTGTTTGTGCTTCTCATATGCAACAGCAGAATGGTGATGATTTTTGATGATATTTGATCACTGATGACTGATTATTAATGTTGGCATTATTGTTTTTGAATCGAAACATTGATATGGTGGTGTATTTTGGCATTTTATTATGTCATTTGAACTAAAACGACAATATATGTGGTGGTGTATTTTGCTATATTGCTTTATTATTAGCATAGTAATGTATGAACTTATTTGCTACTGCATATGTATACATATATATATTTTTTTATAAAAAAAAATCTTGTATGGATGAACCCAAAACGAATCGAACCCAACCCAAAAAAAATTTGGACGAATTTTGAACCCGAATCTCAAACCCGCATCCGAACCAGCAACTTAGCATATATCTGTTAAAGTAATTATGTAATGTTTCTATAATGGTCATTCAATTAGGATC
This sequence comes from Chamaecyparis obtusa, assembly GCA_027943335.1. Lineage (NCBI taxonomy): Eukaryota > Viridiplantae > Streptophyta > Pinopsida > Cupressales > Cupressaceae > Chamaecyparis > Chamaecyparis obtusa. The sequence continues at coordinate 11,898 of BSBK01011079.1, read as the reverse complement.
TTTTCATTTCATAGTTAGTTCTTATTTAGAATGTTTCTTTTCTGTCTTTAGTTCTTGATCGTTTCCATTATGGAAAGATCTTCTTGTAATTGCTTATTAAGGAGTATTCCTCTCCTTTGTTTAGCATTGAATATCCTTCAATTATCATTTCATGGTTTCAAAGCAGAAGTTCGCTTTTGACGAATTTTTCCAATAAAATTTGCAGTTTAATTACCTAGAAATTTTGAGGAAATTTCTATAAGTTTTTTTTATTGATTTTTTTTAAAACAAAAAATTGTGGGGTTTACCTAGACATTTCGAGGAAATTTTCAGAAGATTTTCAAGGACTTTTTGATCGGTTTTTTGCTTCAACAAAAATCAAGTTTTTTTAGCATAAGGTTTTTTGATGGTTTTTTGCTTACAAAAATTGAGTTTATTGGACAAGGATTTCCTAAAGCGCCACATTTTTCATATCATGGAAGGCTTTTTGCATGTTGTTTTCTCTGCTAACACAGTTTTTTTTTCACAAAACCGTGTCTGATTTCAACATCGCATCAAGGCTTTGACAATTTTCCACAAAATCGTGGTTGTCTTACATCAGCTATTTGATCATTTTCAAATAAAAACATGGTTTCTTGCTGCTTATTTTGGGTCACACCCTAGGGTTGCTGGGGTGAACGGTGTTTTCTACAAAAGTTTTCTATGATTCTGTTACAAAATCATACGTGTTGCTGCTTCTAACAATTTTTGACAAAATCGATGTGTTTTCAGAAATGTGAAGTTTCTTGAAGTTGATCTTGGTGTCTCTAGATAAAGGAAGGGGTAGCTTTGTTACCCGACATCATGTTGGAAGGATTATGGTAAACTTGGTCCTATCTAGAAGTTCTGCAGCACCAAGGAAGATCTCAACAGCAGGCTCATGTTGCAGAGTATTTTGAAGAGAAGAGGGCAGCCTTCTATGTATTCATGGCCAAATGGCCTGCAGATTATGTCAAGTCTTCTATAGGGTAGTTAGTAGAATGACCATTAAGGGAGGGTGTTAAAGTAATCATGTCATGTATCTATAATGGTCATTCAGTTAGGATCTTTCTGTTTCGTAGTTAGATCTTGTTTAGAATGTGCCTTTTCTATCTCTAGTTCTCGATTCTCTTTGTTTATTTATGGAGTATTCCTCTCCTTTGTTTAACATTATCTATAATTCAATTATCATTTCAATATCAGACCTAAAATACTACCAATCAACCACTCAAACCAAGTCAATTCCCTTCTACAACCATGTATGAGGCAAAAGGGACTGATTTATCAAATTTCTAATACATATGAGTCTTCAAAAATTGAAATTTGGCAAAATTTACCTTTCAGCTGTGTATTTGCATAATAAACTTTTTATCATGCAATTAAATTGTTGGAAGCCAAGTGTTTGTAAAAATGTCAATGACTTTCTTCATGTATTGTGATTATTCCTATCATCAATATTAAAAGTTGCAGCTGTTCTAAACCTTTCAATCAGATTTATTCATTAATTGAATTATTTCCAAACCTTTTGAAAAAATGGCTATGAGTTTGAGCTGAAATATATACAAGTTTGTAGGGGTGAACGGCACAAATAGCCAACTAGTAGAACTCCTCCATACTCATTTCCTTTTTCAAGAACTTTGCCTTTTGCATGGCAACCACCTTGTCCCAATTGTGAATCCTCTCCTTCCCCTATCATTGTTTGTCACTTTGGACATCATCCCACCATAGCACCTCATGCCCCTTAAATATACTTGTATTGTGGATCTAATATTTACACTCGTCTCTTATTTCTAACAACAATCTTCCAGAAACATTAACTGTTGATTTTGTGGCAAATCGGATGCTTTTAGAGGAGATATTTACTCTCGAAATGTGTTATGTCCCCTTCCTAGTTTGTCCTCAAATTTTCCCTAAAATCACAATGGCAATAAATTAGGGTTAGGATTACAACTTACCAAGTAGAATATATCTTCAAATGGTGATCCTAGATTTGAATCTTGTAATCATAACATAAGAAACATATGCACATATATATAGCCCATAACTCATGATAAAAATATACCATCTATACCATCATTTCAAATTTCAACACATTAGGGAAGTAGCACAATAGGTCCGCCCTAAGCCATCCCACAATAAGCCCAAGAGCGAATCTTTGGCCCTCCTGGCCCCAGTGGCAGGCAACATGAACATCCTACCATTTGTGATGTCCCCTTCCTAGTTTGTCCTCCAATTCGCCCTAAAAATCACAAAGGGCAAAAAATTAGGGTTAGGGTTACATCTTACCAAGTAAAATATATCTTCAAATAGTGATCCTAGATTTGAATCCTATAATCATAACATAATAACCATATGCACGTGTATAATGTATATCCATTATTAGGGTTAGCCCATAGCACGTGATATTCATATACTATATGTAGCATCATTTCAACACATTAGAGAAAAAGCACAATAGGTTCACCGGAGCCATCCCACACTAAGCCCAAGAGCAGAACTTTGGCCCTCTTTGGCCCCAGTGGCAGGCAACATGGACATCCATCCGGGGTCCCTACCTAGTGGGGTGCTTATATCTACTTTTCCTATCCATGCTTCATCTCCTAAGATTTAATAGCCATCATTATAGAGTTGGAGAAGAGATCATAATGGAGGTTCCTTGATTGTCTTATCTAAGCCCCAAGTGCGGAGCTTTGGCCCTCTTGGCCTCAGTGGCAGGGAACGTGGACATCCACCTTAGGTCCCTACCTAGATGGCAATCCTCATGATTCCTCTTTCCCTTACACCTCCTTCCTTCACTGATACATGCATTATATATCAAATCATAAATAGATAACAATAATGGATTGACAAATAATTCATAGGCAATGATAAGAAAGACTATTAGATTAGTAAATGCTGTAATGACAGTCCTGAAATATCAGTGGGGTCTGATCTGGGCAATCCTACAATTGCTTCGGTTTTGATAATTGAATGGGTATCGCTGCTGAAGAATGTCGATGGTCTTTTCTTCCCTTTGATACTGCTGTATGTACTCTGACTGTTGTTAAGACAACTCTCATCTATATTTCCTTTTCTTCCTTCTGATTGATGCTGCTGATTGTTTTCAGATTGCTGTAAATATGAATTGATAATTGTATTTCGTTGCTTGCTTGATTAGTTTATCTGCTCTTGTATCTTATTCTCCTTTATATCTGCTCTTTGAAATTGGTCACAAACTTTCACAATTTCCACCCTTTGGAAGAGTCACAACCTTCCATAATGACCACCTTTTGGAAGAGTCGTAATCCTTCATAACTTTTGCCTTTGAAGGAGTCACTTCATTATTTTATTCTCCTTTATTTCTTTCTTGATTCACACCTTAAAACTATGTCTTCTCTTTATACTTCTGCTTTAAGTCTGCATATACTTTCCTTCTCGATTTGCATCAGCATATTCCCCTATATCACATATACACCTCTTTTATTTCTGCATATTTCCCACTTTTACATGTGCATATACTCCTCTATATCTGCATATAAATTTCTCTTATATCTGCATATATTCCTCTTTTATGTCTGCATATACTCTTCTTACACTTCTACTATAAACTCTTCTTACAATTAGGCCTTCAACCTTTTTGTGATGATCTTCCCTCTTTATCTTCTCATTTGCAGATCTGCAAATGTAAGTCCCATATCCACTCTTGCTCCTTCAAATGGACTCTATAACTCCTTGATAGTGGGACTCTTCCACTTTCTTAATTGCTCCTTCATGAATCTTAGTTGTTATTCTTTATTTCTAATTCGGATTTATTTCTGAATTGTCTCCAATTCCAACCTGATTATTCCATATTTGATTTTCCAATTTTCCTTGCTCCCCCATGTCCCCTTATAAATGAACTCTTCTCCCTTTTATATATTATGTTGAGGGAGTAACAACTCTTCACATGTATCTTGACCTTTCATTAAAATTAATTAGCTTGTAATTATATTTTTTAATTATTATTTCTTATTATTGTTTCAATACTTTAGTTTTATTAATTAATATCTATTATTAAATCCTAATTTACATAGGGGACATTACAAAATATGGATGCCAAAGTATGCGTTAATCTTAGTTTTCCAAGTTGTGAAGGGACTTCGATATAACTTCTAAGTTTCCATCTAATGTACACTCACATATACCATTATTGTTTTATGATGTAAAAATAAATTGCATGCTTTTGCAGGAATTGTTTTTGAGCTAAATTAAATTTAAAATGAACAAATGCGCTCAAATATAATATTGTAACTACTTACAAGAAATACAAGACATGGGAAAATTCAACTATATCTAAATAAATAGTTCCATAAAGCAACAAAGTTGAAAAATATAACCTTTGCTTCTATCCATAAACAAGATGATCGTCCCTCCCAGTTGCATATTTCTACGTATTGGCCCACCTTCAATTGTGATTCATAATCCATTTCAATTTACCTGTCAAATTGGACTAGAAAATCAAGTTCCCATTTCAATCTCATACACTAGACAATAGAGTGCATTTCCTACTCTTCCATCATTTGATCCTTCACGGTGTGTATTACGCTGGTACAGTAAAGAAGTTAATAATCACCTTAACCTGTCAGAAAAGAAACAAAGCTAAATCAAATAAGCAATATACAGACATAAAATGGGTCTAATATCTACAATTGAAGTACACCTGATACACTCTTTTAGACAGTCAAAACTGCTCCAACGCAGAAAAAGACAACACCAATGAGTTAATATGCACAGATTGGTACCGTTACTAATTACATAAAGAACCTGTTGAAAATGCCAGTTCTGTTCCATTGCTCAACCCTTCCTACTCTATGATATAGACCAACAACTTGAGGCAAATATTTCATCCAATAAAACAATTGGTTACTACTTCTAGCAACTAGAAGGAACAAAATTGTGATTAGAAGGCTGAAAATACTGGAAACTATCTCCACGACAAAGTAAAAAAGTTTAGAGGACTGAAATGAATGAATGAATGATTTTAATGACGTCCACGAGACTGATCAATCTAAGGGACCAAAAGTTCACAGCCTTAAACTATCTCCATATTCCTTTCTATGTCTGACCACCTGTTATGAATCTTGTATAGAAAGCTAGCAGTTTGATTGATCTTATCCTCATCAAATAAACTGTGCATATTGTCGGCCTTCAAAATGATTTTGTACTGAGTCCGGATATCTTCATATGCTGACCATTCTGTGAGCAAGTGCCATTCTGTCTCAATTGCACCCATCCTGCAGAACATGCAAGTTCTCTCCTCCCATACCTCTTTGGGCCTCTTCCACCTACCCGTCTCACACCTGAGATGATGCAATCCTGTCCTCAATTGTGCCACTAATAGCCTTGCTTTCCCTTTAATACCTGCCCCTAAATATGCTTTAAATCCATGTTCCCAAGTCGGGTTAAACTCTTGAATGTAATAAGCCTTTTTTCAACCAATGCAGTTTTTATACGTGGCAGTCTGAAACTTATCTTTGACAAACTTTTTTATTTCTTACAGCTTCACAATCCTATGGCTTCACTTCCCCTATAAAATCAAACTGACACAATCCTATGGCTTCCCTTCCCCTATAAAACATCAATAGGTTGTAAAGGAACTTATTGTACTTAATAGATCAAAAAAATACACGAAAAATATGCCACCAAACTTGGTCTCATTCTTGTCACCAAAAACGCTAGAAACTATGTCCACGACAAAGGAAAATAGCTTAGCAGACCGAAAGAAAATCAAATTGACACAATCCTATGGCGTCACTCCCTGTAAAATATCAATAAGCTGTAAAGGAACTTCTTCTACTTGATAGGTCAGAAGTAGACAAAAATTATGCCAAGAGAGAAGCAAGAGATTTTAAAATACACAAAGAAATCAGCGCATAATCTTAAGGATTTTATGATTGTATGCTATAAACAATCCCAAAAGCCTTCCAGTGAGCACACATTAATCCTCAACTTAATAGTCTTATTATAGCCACCGAGTGTTCTTACAAAGCAAAACCATTCTTGCCCGAGGTGACTTAATATTTATCAAGCTTGTAAAGCCTAATATGTCCCTCCTTTAAACTTCATGGTCGATTTAGCATTTCCAGCTTCGTTTTTCTAAATTAGCTTTGACGGCATCACCGCAGGTCTGTCCACTTAAAATCCACCCCAAACTACCGTCCGTCGGCACAGGTCTCCCACCGATGTAAACTTTTTTGCAAGTTGTATGTAGAAGGTTCGAAGTTAACATCGACTCAAGTGGTTTTCTGCCATTTGGCCGTTTAATGGTGCTCGTTGTATACCCTACAAAAGAAAACCAGAGGATTCCAAACGTTGAAGAAAATTTAACGTAATTTCCGTTGACGCGCGCTGGAAAAACCAGCGGCGGGGCTTACAACGAGTTACAGTTCTCATTTCGCTAAAGCAAAGGCTTCGACTGCAAATAAATCAATTGAAGTTTCTATTTCGCTAAAACAGAACCCTGAGCTATAAATAAGGAACCAAAGCCCCATTACTCTACGGCCACAGACTCGAACACGCAAGGTACGCTCTCGGCAGCCGCATGTAGCGAAATACAACTAAGAACAAAGCGCAAACCAGCACCAACCCTGCCTACCACAACGATTTACAGGCACTCGCTAAATTTTATCCCGAACTCTGCCAAAATAGCCAGCATTCGAAACGAAACTCGTCAAAAACTAATCCAACGCACAGCCAAATTTTGAGACAACGTAAGATTAACTCAAAACTACACGACTATGTCGCAAGCCAAAACAAAATGCCAGTAAACCCCGATACATACAAATGCTGGTCCAACTTACAGCTAACTGTTATCGACACATCGACCGGTAAACAGAGGGCAAAATCCACGGATTCAAACACAGCACAACACAAATTTAATCTACAAAACAACAATTTAAATGTACAGCACATGAAGCGTTAAATCTAACAAAAAAACTACACAAATTCTAGTATATTGGTTGTAGACAGGGAGAATGACATACATCGCCATCACCTTAGCTGAATTCGATCGCAGCGCCTCCAAATTCAGGAGATTAACACAAGGGTTTGCTGATTTGCTTAGCTGATATAAACCATGGCCGTCAACTTTGTGGACGATTCCGTCGTTGATTTCACTGCTCTTTTCTCCCCGAGCAAAACGCGTCGCCGGCCCGCCGGCCGGAAAGGAAAAATATCATCGCAACACCGGTAATTGTCGTTAAACGTAATCAGCCGTAAAAGCAATTTATATGTGCCAAACCACTCGTCTTCCGTGATGCGAACCAATGCTTTCTTCTATTTTACTCGTTGGAAACGTCGCTATATTTAGAAATGTTTTTTTCCTTCTACCAATTGGACTGCCGTTGTTCTCACCTCCATCTCTCTGTCAAAATGGAGAAAGAAATTATTATGGTTGAGCAAAGGATTACGAATGTATAGAAAAACAAAAAAGCAAAAGGTGGAGTAGGTTATACTATGAAACTTTTCAATATGGATCACTGTGTCGCTTTTTAGATTTTTTTTTGTAGTTTTATGGTTTTTAAAAATAATTTGTATTTTAGAAAGAGAGGTCATAAATTTAAATTTCATAAGGGGTAAAATATGTACGTTTCATTTGTAAGTGGTCTAGAAACGAAATAGAAATATGAAATCAAATAGGAAAAAAAATTGTGTAATGTTTATAAAATAGTTTAAATTTTTTATTTTATTTTATTTAAATAATGTGAATCATTTTTTTAAAAATAGGTAATTGATTTTATTGTTTGTAGAAAATTTATTTTATTTAAAACATTATAAATAAATACAAAGAAACATTATAAATAAACTCTAAATTGGAAGAAATATTAGAAATTTTTAATGATATTCTTCAATATGAAGCTAAAGACATATACAGAGAAGGCAATAAGAAAGCAGATTGTCTTGCGAATATGGGAGCTGATGAGGTTAATCTTGTGTATTATGAATAGGAAACATAGAACTAGATAACATATAAGAATTATATGAATATAACCAAATACTAAGTTACACACTAAACCCTCTCCTTAAAATTTAAGACAACGGATATTGAAAACAAACATACTAACCCCTACATTTATCCACAAAACTATACTCTATTAGCACATATTAAACTATATGCCCACTATCAACTTTTAGGATTCAAAGATTAACGTATGGAAAAGACAACAGGTAATTATTTAGAAGACTAGGACCCTCCGTACTCTCCCTTATCCCCTACCTAATCTCTGTTATGGCACAATCTTCCCATCATTATCCTTAAACCTTACTAGAGTAGTATACAATCATGCATTGATTTTGAAATTATTTTCCTAACACTAAAATCCTGGTTTTGATATTAACAGAATTTAAAAAGTAGTGCTTATCGAAACTCTAATAACTTTATACCTTCATTTATTCAACTCATAGGACTGATGATACCCATCATATCACAGGCAAACAATCATTAATGTTACAAAATAAATCGTGTAACCTTGCAATCAATAATTAATATGGAAGTTTGGTATAATAATGACCATTATGTATGCAATCCTAAAAAATCATTGAGAATAGTATGTAAGTGTATTCATTAGTGATTTCTATAAATTCACATTTATATAGATAATTAACTGTTTGTGAAGCCTTAGCATAGTTCAGAAGTTAGAACCAAGAACCCTGTAAGGAGCCTACAAAACACATATCAGAAAATGGAATCTAGGCTTTTAACTTTCGCTCTAAATGACTATCGTGCAATGGCATTTAGGGGAGTGATAAAACCAGAACAATGAAATCTAATGCTCAACCCACTCTCTGATTCCGCAAGAAGGGCACTGGAAAAGGGGATAAGAGATCACCATTTCAACAATGAATTCACTTTCAGAACAAATGGGAGTATAGTGGAACATTTTACTATTCGTTCTACCTTTTCTGGTCGCAAGAAAGATGAGATCATCAAAATAGTGAAGATTATCTTCGAAGAGGGTCTATTAGGAGGATTGAAAAAAATGGTATATAGTATAAACAATCAACTGACAATATCATATCTAGAGATCACAATGACGACAGAGATAGAGAACCTTAAGGCTATCCCTAATTCTCAGTGTATCCCTATGATGACATTCAAAGATGAAAGATGTTTCGACATGTTCTGGCCTGAAATGTCTAGGAATTTGGATTTTATGTTCAAAGAACTCCTGAAAGAAGAACTGGAGAAGGAATGATTGTTAAACTACTAGAGAGCTGAAGGTTATGACATTTTGGAAGATATGAATAATGAAGAAATGGAAAATTTTCATATAATGGCCCCTGAACTAAAGAAATGCTCTCAGCATTACAAAAATGTAGCGCTTGAAGATGAAGTTATTGTCATTATGAGAAAGAAAGACGAAGTATGGAGTTGTCAAATGTTTTAGAAGGATTGAACTCCATCACAAATAGACTAAGATTCTCAGGTATCTTTTTGGGTTTCTTTTTTATCGTCCTAATGTTTATGGATAGTCAATAAATCAATAGGTAGAATAGGTCAATTAGCAGTACATAGTAGATTTACTAAGACTCGTAATACTATGGATAAAAACTTGAATACAGGGAATTAAAGGTTATTTTGTAATATGTAAAATGCCTTTTTTAGCCTCGAACACTATATATGAATGAAGTTATGTTATTAAGAAATGTATTCATAAATGGTTAAGTTTTGAGCACTGATTATTTTCTAAATAGGTGAATGGTCTTCTCATATATGAAATTTATTGTTAGGCACCAAATGTATATAAACATTAAGAACAATATTTAGTAACTTGAAGTATACAGATAAATTCAAGTTGAAACATGGATATATAGTATATAACATAAAGTGTATAGAAAGTTTAGAATATACTATTTTATTTTTCAAGTTTAGATTACATCATGTAAAATTGATATTAATACGAAGAGTCATAGCAACTTAAACGACCTCCTGAATAAAGAAGAGCTTTTTTGGAAGCTAGAACACCATATTTTCCTCTATAGCCAAGAACCATGTATATATATAGATACATTAAAATAACCCTACTACATCTCAGATGCTATATGAACCTCTGTAAGCATGGAAACCCCAATCAAACTAATATGTAATAGGAGTCAAATAGCATTTGAGGGGGAGATATCAATCAAGCGTCTTAAATTGGTCTTGCTAAATACGCATTACCTCATTCTAAGATCTGTATATCGAGTTTTAGGTCATGAATTTCTAGCAAATGATGACATGTACAGAGTAAATACTGATATCCCATCTATGTTTGTTGCAATAGCCATATTTGTGGAGAATGAGAGACATGATATTAGAAGATTATGCTACAGAATTTTCAAGCAAAGGTATCTAGGAAATCTTGACAAAATTTTCCAAAATATTAAAGGGGACTACACTATCACAAGACCCTGGAACTATAATACGCCCTCAATCAATGGTAGACCTGCCCCCTCTACTTTGATTGTGGTAGTTGAAGATCCTAATGCTTTCAATGAAAGAGGTCCTATTATTAAGCGTAATTTAGATTTTTTAATGTTATATATGCACATTAGGACAACAACAGTGAATTGATGGTTCTATGATTATTGGCATACTGATGATGTTGGAGATACCGATATGGAATGCTTCAATGTGTCTGAGTCAGAAAATATGGTTGAAGTCTGGTTGGATGAAGGGGGTCATAAAGAGAAGAAGAAGCAAAGAATTGAAGATTTTGAAGGATCTCGAACACAAATAAGATAAAGCTGAGTGCAGACGAAGACAAAGAAACTTTAATAGTTCTTAATAGTAGTTTAGGAATCAGTGATGAGAAAAACCAATAATTTTGTGTAGAAAGATAATCATCTTATCACTAAGTTTCACTAAATTTTATGAATTTATGTGGTATGCATATATCATTGTCATATTACCAAAGTAAGTGTGATACCCTACATTTTATATGGTAGTTAATGGTAAACATACTGTGCAAAAACCTTCAGTCATATATAGTGGTTTCTGTTATAGTTAAGGATCTCATCTAAATGTTGCTAGTAAAAATAATAATTTTGGAATATACTTTCTGAATACCTAGCAAGGAAGATAATTACTATATGACTCTATTCTTATCCTATGGGAGGCAGGTAGCAGAGTTTATTTTCATATCAGTACATTTGGTGACAGGTTGTTTTAGAACAACATTATCCAGGAGACTAAAACTTGAGAGGATACAACATCTCTCACATCTGTTGTTGTTGTGTGTGTGTGTGGCATTTTCTACTCGGATTATCTAAGTGATCAGTCCAAATAGATCAAATGTTTTGATAACAAATACTACTCCTTTTTAGCAAATGATAAGAGAATTATATAGATAACATATTGCTAATGTATAATCTAGAGCAGATTCAATCGATTTCTATTACTTTGATTTTTATTATACTAACTTTTCTAAGTAAGGATTAATGACTAGAGAACTTTATCAATATAGGGCAATGAAAATATAATAACAAATGAGGTACTTTGTGAAGAGGCTAATCATAATATATCTTTTCAAAGGTCTTTTTCTATAGATGTATTTTGTATGCAGGAAGGATACAAGTAAATAAAGGGAGGACAATATGCAGAAGCTTGGATTATGGAGGGATCAGAACCAGTATGAATAATCTAATCAGGGAGTTGTGTACTGCATCATATTAGAACAATTGATGGGTAGAGTAAGCACCTTAAGGTTCATAAATGTAATCTGAAATGTTAAAATCACTAAGGGAATGCCCTCGGAAAGGGAATCACTGAAAACTAAGATATAATTTCATATTTTGTAAATGAGGGTATGCCCTCATAAGTAGCATGTAATTTTTATGTTTTGGACTATGTCCTGGGCAAGAGTAGAGGTTTTCTTCTCCATTCTTTCCTACCAATGTCCGCAG